>JARHVA010000551.1:3740000-3880000 GCA_037957365.1 Torreya grandis
TGACTGAAGGGCTTGGCCCTATTTTTTTGGGGGGAACCTTTCTTCTCTTATTCATTCAACATGGATGCCTATGGTAAATCCTTTGAGGTTTTTAGCTTGGACATATGTGTGAACTAAGCCCTTCTCCTTATCCTTCTTCATATAAATATGTATTTAGAGACTTATTTCACAATCATCATTTTCAAGGCTACCTATATAATTTCAACTAAATGGAGGTCCTGGTGGGAAACCCTAGATTCATATCATATGAGAAGTTTAATAAAATAAACTTGGGAACTAAGTGTTAGCTTTATGGATCTCATAGACATCCTCCCTATCTTCCACTTGGATATTGGGTCCTTCTAGTCATCTCAAGAATATTAGAATTTCAAAGCTTAGTCTTCTATATTTTTTGGTCTTGGCCCTAAGTTGGTTGTCTCTTCCTTATATTTCATCCCTCTACCATGTTTTATTTAGGAGGCCAACATGATTAAACTTGGTTCCAGGTATGGGCATACCTAGATACACTTAAAACCAATTCCATGGCTCCCTTAAAATCCCCATGAGATTCATCCCTTATGTAACCTTTATACCAATAAATGATTCACTCTTATGATACACAATAAGGCTCTAACACTATATTTAGATGTACTCCTTTGACCGGAGGTCCGGTTGATGGAAAAATTTACTTTAAGAAGTTATTATACATGTATTTAATTAGAATTTTCAACCTCGTAGACTAGATCAAATAATCGTTGATAGAGAATTGAGTCACTACAATAAAAAACCTTCCTAAATGACTCTTGCAAGTCACTTTTCCCATTGAAAGTCTTTCCATAAGGGTTTTATTGAAAAATGCAATTTCTAATGATAATCTTCTAAGATTCATTTTTAGACACAATTTGAATAATCATTTTAACATAAAGAGTAAGACCTTGCTTTTGAATATCAATAATTCCAAGGCCCCCTTTATCATGGGGTAATCAACAGTCTCAAAAAAATCTATGGAAACCTTTGGATCCCTTAGAGTTAACCCATAAGTAATCTCTAAGAATATTGGATAATTTTCCATATGTAGCTTTCAAAGGGGACCCAACAAGAGGAGTCATAAATATGTGTTGTAGCCAAAATCTTAGTACAAATCTAGGAATTACCAACAAGTATTGTAGATCTAGTAATCTAGTATGAAGGCTTCTTCTTTATTTTGGAAATAACATACTACCATTGGAATGAATGGGTAGATTTAAAGTCAAAGGGGACCCCTAAAATTTTAAACATAACATTTATAAGGATACATGTCAACCCATAATGAGAAAATTATTAAGGGGGGGGGGGAAATGGCTTTGCCTATAATAATGAGTTTTTTTTCAGTTGAATATTAAATCTCAAGGCATTGAGAAAAATAGTAGGAAATTCATAGATATTTAATAATAACATATTCATTTTATACACTCATGATAACTTGGAATCATCATCAAATTTTCTATTAACAAATTGGGTTCCTCTCTTTGGGAGACTAATCTCATGAACCAACACTTTAAAAACTCTATTTCTCAGAAAATAACCTAAAAATTCAACAACAAGAACATGTAGAAAGGGGACCAAAGGGAAACCTTGTATAATAGATATGAAGAGACCAAACTGAAGAGATTTATGCCCATTATTGGTGAGATAAGTAAAATCCTCTAAAAAAAGGGTTTGCACAACTCGAAGGAAGTAAGAGTTGAATACTAAATATTTAAACATAACTAAAATAAAAATCCATTCAATATAGCCATATGATTTTTAAAAGTATAATTTGATAGATATAATCATATGGTTAGACATTTAAGTCCATTCAATACCCTCTTAGCCAACTATGATATTATGTAAAACATAACAAAACTTGATGAAACTCATTTCTTTTAGTTTGAAAATTTCAAGAAGTAGGTTATGAACATGGAGAGATAAATATTTGACTAAAATATTACAAGAGAGACTCAAAAGAGTGGTTGATATTCATATTTTAATGATCTCAAGATCACCAACTTTAGGTATGAATTTAATGTTTTGTTTAAAAAATAACATCTCATAGAGATTGAGTAATATGGCTTCTTGACAAATTTTGAATAGATGTGGTTTGACCACATCCCACCTAACTCTTTAAAACTAAAAAGGGAATTTGTCAAACATGGGGTTTATGAGAAGTCATTGTAGACACAAAAATCTAGTCATAGATATTTGACAATGTTAATTCTTAACACATCCCAAATAACATGAGTTGTGCCCAATTACATGACTCTCATTCACCATTCCTCTAAGCATTTTATCTATATGTGGGCTTGATTTTTTTGTTTTTTTTCTACCACTACACACAAATTTCAATGTTAAATTCTCAAACAATTTAAAATTACCTTCAAACTATCTCTAGCTTGGGACAAGTGTCCCTAATCTTTCAGGCCTTGTCCACATAGGTTGGCTACTTCCCACACCAAAGAACAACTAGTTTCCAAAATTCAAATTATTCTTTTGGGTCATCCTACATGTTTCAAAAATTTGGATAAAATAAAGTATCAAAAGGTTTTCCTATAAATACACATGACCTAGCATTCATTAACTACACTAGCTATTCACTTGTTTCAAGCTTACACATTATTGCACATTGAGCAAATATTCCCTATTCTTTCCAAATTTAAAATCGCTCACATGGAGTAACCATAATCCAAGTCAAGATCATTCCAAAGTGAGTCAATAACTATCATTTTCAAGTATAAAATCCATTTTATAGTTACATACACATAGTCAAGGAACATAATTGTGTAATCACTCTACGTGGGCTTGATCTCACTCCTTGGAGTATTGGATACTAGGAAATGGTTAGTCACCAAAGGAGTTTTCTTACATTCCCATATATTTTTCAATTTTTCAATTCTACAGAGTGCCCTTAGGGTTTCAAAGACAAAATAATGAACATAGTGAATCATGCATGGCATAATCCAAATTGTAATATCTCAGATTACTCAACACATAGGTGTAAAAGGCGTAGTAGCTATATTTTCATCTCAGTAAACTGAGATATGTCCAATATCAATGAACTCAAGCAACATGTGTTGTTGTCTACTTTCAATAGTCTTGTCTAGGAATATTTTGATATTTTATTGTTGATTTGTCATTGTCAAAATTCTACTTCTTTATGTATTTTCTTATTAGTTAGTGATCATAGTAAATTGGGGTAATTATTTAATCAATGAACATGGATGGCTTGTGTTTTTTTACACTTAAAGTAATCCTATCCAGGAGTAGTTTCAAATTTTATTCCTGATCTTGGGCATACACACTTATTTTTTTGATTTCTACTTTCGGATATCTAGAATAGTGAATATAAATATGTGTTTGAGATAAGTACATTTATTCTTAATGTTTTCTAAAAATAGTAGTTTTCCATATTTATTAATTGTCAAAAACAAAATTTTTGATTGTTTTATATCTTTAGCATTTTAATATATTCTAATTTTACACCCATTAGACCATACCATTTTATTATTCTATAAAAAAAGGTAAACCATATTAGTGACCCTGTACATTTTCAAACATTTTTTATTTAATTTTTGTCCTAAGTTTTTAGATTAATTTCTGATTTCTATACACAAAAATCTTTCTTTCTAATTTGGTTTTCAAATTTCAATATCAATTTTCAAATATTTTTTTATAAATTGTGTTCTAGTAGTTTTAAAACTCGTAGGAGATATCAATTTGGAAAAAGTGATCTTTATTTTTATTTGAGCCATGGTGTGATTGATACTTCCCCATTACTCAAGCCATTAGACAACACTATATACATATTATATTTTCCATGTACCTCATGGTATATCAGAAATGATTTAATTTAATTTTATATCCATAGAAATCCTTCAATCATTTGTCCTTGTAGTGTATTGATAAGTAGTTATCCCCAAAAATTTATCTCTATGCACCCTAGAGATGGGATAGTGTGGCTACAATATGGTGGAATCATCCATAATTAGTGCCTTTTGGGTTGTATTCACTATTCACTATTTATTATTGGGATCAATATATTTGAGAGCCTAAAAAACAAACACATCTTGACTAGTTACACCTCTACTCCTTGTTGTGAATTTCACAATTTTAAATTTAAATCATGGTAATAATGAATGGATTTTTCATAAATATTTTTAAATTAAACATTAATTTATCTTAATTTCTAAATTATTATTTAGATTCATTATATATGTACATTGTTAAAATCCAAATATAGTCAAAAGGCTAAAATGAATAATATACAAATTCAAGCCTTCCTTAATTCCTATTGTTGTAGTGTCTAATCTGAGCTATTACCTATCAAAATTAGGTGTCAAAGGGATTGCATGACTCAATTTTTTCCTCCTCCTCCCAGGTCTCAAGGTTATCTTAATCACCGTTATTTTCCTATTATTCACCCAAGGCTCGTATTATATTCCAATGTCCATGATGTTAATGCTAGATGAGGGTGGATACCTCATCTATTACAATATAATAAAGGTGGTCAACATGTTCCTTCCTAACCCCCTCCACCACCCACAAGGCAAGTAAATCAACCTAAGGGTTATGATATTATCAACCAACTTAGGAACACACCTATTATAATTTTTGTTTTGGAGCTATTAAAAATATCAATAATTTACAAAGACATATTATGTGATGTTTTGCATGATACAACTCTCCCTAGTGATATACAACCATCATCATTTGCTTCTATCATGAATACAATCAAGGATGTTCACAAGGTCATAACCTTAAATAATGAATATTTACCTCCTAAGCACATCATAGATAAATATTTTTCACTATTTATTTAAGGTCAAATATGTGGAAAGCTCATCAAATGCATTTTGGCAGACAATTATTTAGGAATCAATATTGATAGTTCCACTATCTTATAAAAATTAGGTATTGATATGAAAAACATTAAAAAATGAGATAATAATATCATGAGCTTTGATAATAATCCTCAAAAAAAAATTAAAGTAATCACATTAGATTTATTAGTAGGACCCAAGATAATGTCTACTATTTTTCAAGTAATGTCAAACCAATTACATTGTAACTTACTTTTGGGGAGATCTTGGATTCATGCCATGGAATTTGTACCTTATACATTCCATAATGTATAAAATTTATAAATGATAGATATGAATATACTCTTCCATTAGATGATACACCTTTTAGATATTACAAAATGACTCAATTCTCAATTTGAAAATCATTCTATTATATTGCCTTTACAACCCATCACACTTAATCACATATATACATATGAGGTAGGTAAGTCAAGTAAAAAGCATGATAGAGTAACAAAAATAAAGCTCTAAATAAGACACACACAAATCATTATTAGATATCCCTCTATTGTCTAAAGTTAAAGATCCTAATTGCATAATTATAGACTAGTATGATAGTGATGATGATGCTATGCAAGATCCAATAGATGACAAGTTGCATAAGCTAAATTTTAATCTTGTTGATCAAGAGTAATACTAATATCATACTCTTTTCACATCTATGGGAGTTAGAACATATCAAAATAATTCATATATAGTAAAAAGGGATAAGTCAAACACTATTATGGAGACGCAATCTTCCAAGGATAAATGAAAAGTTATAATTCAAGTTAATAAACATAATCATGGTGTCAATACTTTTTGAAGTATTAATTAACAAAAATAATAAGAAAAAATACATGATTTATGCCTAAGGATGAAATCACTTGAAGAAAATATTATAAATACTCTCAAGCTTTATAATGTTAAAGTTAATGTCACATCTCATTAGGAACAAGTACAAGCTAAATAAATGGCACAATGTGAACATGAATGATTATTAAATGAGAAAATAACAAGGGACCAATTGCAAGCATAAAAATTAGAAAAAAAAAGTTATAAAAAGAACATGATGACCATGAAAGGTTACATAAATAGAAAATACAAAGGGACCAAATTAAAAAAGAGTAGTCATTACAAGAGCAAACACAAAAAAAATTTAAAAAAATAAACCCAAACTAAACAAGATAAAATCTTTAAAAAATGGCTTCTTAAAAATAATAGTTAAATACACACATTATTCTTAAACTTTATCATTTATTAATGCTTTCTCTCTTGCAAGAACCTGTCAAGCTTCGATCTCTCTGAGTGTACACCTTAAAAGGTGCACTAAGAAAGGGGTAGGTGGACCACTGGTGCTTGCTAATATTGTTATCAAGTCTATCATTACCTAAAACAATTATAAACCTTGCTTATCTAACTCCCAAAGCAATCCAAACCCCATTCACACATTTACCTAAGCATTTATCCTTTCAAATAACTCCTAACTAGATAAATACCCCCTTTTTATACCAAGTTGTTTAAGTTTATATTATTATAAAAGATTAAGCACATGTTACATAACTAGGTCAACATGACCAGCTTAGTTTAAATCCTAATGGTATCTTTTTCTAGCTAATGGGATCCAGTTGGCTGATTTTGTCAGCTAAAATTCTAGAATATCCATTACTATAAATAGAAGGCTCATTTAAATCTAATAGAGAGGAACATTCATTTTTGTATCATTAAATTTATAATTCTCCTAAATCTTCATTTATAAGAACCATTGCTTAGTGTTTGCCTTGGAGAGAAGATTACTTGTCTTGTGGGAAGTCTTGGATGTAAATTAAGAGTATTTTAGTCTAGATTTGATTTATATAGTGTGATCCTTACAAGCCATAATAACCTTTTACAAATCACCATTAGCCAAGGGAGATATTGAGATTTGATAGGTTTTCCCAAGGTACGTATTCCTAACTCTTGATATTTTATTTGATAAATAGATATTGTATAAGTAATATGTGTTGTGGATGAATAAATCCTTTCTTAGATTACCTCTATGATTAAAATTAATATAAATATAGAGTTTTATTTGCTTGTTATCTTTCATTTTAGGTGATCTAGGTGATTTAGGCTCCCATTTGCCTACCATGATCACTTGATTATTTATTTATGTTTAATCATCTCCCTTTATACCACAAGCTTTGGTGAGCACTAGATTAGTTTTACTTTATGTACTTAGACCTACCTACGGTTATTGCATAGTGTCATTTGACTAAAGAATTTGGAACCCTCACCTTTGGTGTTGTGTGGCAAGAGATTCCTTGGTTAGGTTTAGCAGATCTAATTTGGCTATGCTCCTGGCATCCTACGAAAAAGTAGTGGACAAAAATGTAGCGATAAAAAATGTAGCAATAAAAACATAGTATGACAAAAACGTAGTATGGCAAAATATCATGAGGACAAAACATAATGAAGAAAAAACATAGCGTTATTGGTAATGACACGAAGATGACATAACTTCCAAATAAAGGTCCAATCTCATGAAATCATATTTTCCTTTGTTATTTTGCTTATAAATTTGGTGCATTACTTTTCCACCATGAAATGGTAACTATTGTCACCAAAATGAACTAGACAATAAATAAACAATGTGATAATCACTAAAATTTCCTAATTATGCTCTTTACAACATTTTTGTGACATTACCAATATCACAACATTTTTCCTTTCTATGTTTTGTCCTCATGACATTTTTATCATACTACATTTTACCACTACATTTTTTTACCTCTATATTTTTATCTGCTACGTTATCACATAGAGCCATGCTCCTATTATAAACGTGTATCACAATGGATGTTAGTTAATTACCTTATCTAATCTTGAATTTGAATAAGTTAGATAAATTATAGATTTATCTTAATTTATTAGATAAATTCTGGTTAACTCGACATGAATCTAGTCCTTGTATATTTTTATTTTTTCACTTACAATCAACTAAATTGGGCTAGTCAATCTAGTCTTAACATCTGTCTGTAGATTCAGGATTCATAGTCAATTTTATTACACTAGTTGATATTATTTGATTTTATATTTATAGGTTCTATTTCCATAATCAACTAGATTAGGCTGATCGATCTAGTCTTAACATCAATCTACAAATTTAGGATTCACAATCAATTAGATCATGTTGGTCAATCTCGTTTAGTTTTTTGTTTGCATATTCTCTTTACACAGTCAACTAGATCGGGTTGGTCGATTTAGTATTTTTACCTATTTATAGGTTTTATTTCTATAGATAACTTGATCAAGCTAGTTGATCTAGTCAGTTTTTTTATTTGTAGGTTTAGGGTTTATAGTCAACTAGACCAAGATGGCTGATTTAATTTTGTCCTTTAACTTACAGTGTTTCATTTCCAAATTGAGTCATGTTGGTTGACTCAGTAGCCTTCCCTATTTTATAGAATTTTTAGTTAGGATCAACTAGATCATGCTGATTGGTTTAGTCTATTTTATTTTTTTTTACTTTTTATCTTTCAACAAACTAGATCAACTTGTCAATGTAGTTTTATATTATTGATTTTAGTTTTAGATTTATAATAGATTGAATCAACCTGTTGATCCTATTTAACCCATATGTTTTTTATATTTTTGCCTCTACAAGACTTAATCAAGTCTAAACAATACAATTAACAATATTATTTTTAGAATTTTCAATCAACTAACTAAGTCAACCTAGTTGATCTAGTTATTTTTCCAAGTTCACTCTACATTAGCTTTGTACTTTCATTTTCATCAATTTATCATTCTCATCTTTAGTAAAATTAGTAATTTTTTTCAATTTATAGATTATCTTTACCTTTTTTTAATTTTGAAAAATTATATCACAAAATCAACTAAGTCCACTTAGTTGACTTAGTTACGTGTCTATCTTTTTTCTAAAGTTAACCTAGTTTTCTATGTTTATTTCTAGTCTATTTTCACAATAGACTAGATCGGCTTGCTTGACTGTGTTATGTTCCATCTCTCAACTAGATTATCCTGACTGATCTTGTTCTATGTGTTTTAAATTCAACAAAAGTAAGACAATTCACATTCATTTATTAGTAATTAATTTCACATTTGCTTTGTAAAATGTTGGCTACCTATTTTATTTTTTTCTAAAAAACTAGAAATTATTTTTTGACAATTATTTTTTGCCTTTATTTTCACTTTGTTTTGATTTCCCTAGAAATTTTGCACTGTAATTTTTAAAAATACTTATCTATTATCATGAAGGGATATACAATACTATGTTTATAGTCTTTGTCTATCATTTATAGACATCATGGTGTGAAGGGATTTCTCCAACACTCATAGCCATAATATAAATCTTACCACAACATTTAGTTTTCATGTATCTCAAATTAATTCGTAAACACCTAGCATTCTCCTTTGAATTAAATCTTAGGAATCCAACCAATCATTTTATCTTGTGGTGCATCAGTTAGTGATTAATATTGAGAAGTTACTTCTAACTTACCCTTAAAATTGGGTTTAGTGGGCTATGGGAATGATTCTTCCTCCATAATTAACATTATGAAACATTAAAATACCACTATCCAAATGATAATCAAGTATTTTTGAAAGCCTAAAAATTAATCAAAACCTCTTATTATAGCTTCCTGATCTTCTTTCTTGAATAATTAGTTATCAATAGTTACAAAATTATAATTTTTGATTATTGCTCATCATTATCTATTGTATTGACCAATGTCAATAAAATTCTCTATTGTGTGGCAGATAATTTAATATTTTGGTTGATTTACGACTACATTAAAAATCACATAATTGAAATTATTACTATTTTTTTCAAAATTAACTTAATCAACTGACATGATTTTATATGATCCCATATTTTCTTACATGTACAACTAAGTCAACCAACTCAACTTAATAGGTTTTCCATGTCATTAATTTTCCTACTTGTATAACTAATTTAACAAAGTCAACTTAATAAGCTATTAAGACTATCATTTTTCTTTCCTATATAACTAAGATGACCAACTTGACTTAGTAAGTAATTAAGACTATCATTTTTCTTGTCTGTATAACTAAGGTGACTGGTTCAACTTAGTACATTGTTCAATTTTTTATTTTTTATGCCTATATAACTAAGTTTACTAACTCAACTTAATATTTTATCCAAATTATTATGTTTCCTACCTATAAACTAAGTCAACCAATAAAACTTAGTGTACTTTCACACTATTAATTTTTTTTTCTAACTAAGTCAACCATCTTAACTTGGTAAGTCTTCAAAAAATCTTCTAGTACAACTAAGTTGACTAGATCAACTCAATTATCTATCCAAACTTTGTCTATTTTTTCCCAACCAACTAAGTCAACCAACTTAACTTAGTAGTGTGTCTAAATTTTGCATGTTCCTACTTGTACAACTAAGTCAACCAGTTTGACTTACTAGTGTGTCTAAATTTTGCCTATTCCTACCTATATAATTAAGTCAACCAAATCAACTTAATATGTTTTTAGATTTCTATTATTATATTCACTTTTTACCATGCAATACATCTTTGACAAAATTTAAATACAAAACATTATAGCTTTAACTAACACTCCTAAGTGTCCTCAATCTCACCTTCTCTATACCTCTATATAATATCTTGGTGTTAGCAATGTCCTTGTGGCCACTAGAATTAAAAATTATGGGTTACCTCTTCCCAAAACTTTGGATCCACTTAATTATCCTCCAAAAATGCCTATTGTTGAAGATGAGAGTGATCTCAAATATACTGTTGAAATGATACTCTTCATAAACCAAAAACTACAACATCAAGGCAAGGATTTAATGATTATCTAAAATCTCATGAGGGGACTTTATATTGATTTTCTACTCTCACCTATGCATAATTTATCTACAAGCCTTGGGGCAAGTCACCATATGACTTCTTCCATGTCTTCTTCCTCTTTAGTACCCACTTCTTCTTTTATGCATTCAAATTTTTGTACTACCTCTTTTCAACCTTGCCTAGTATTTCAACTACTATGGCTAGGATTTCCTCAAGCAAGCCCACTCAAAGTGCTGATGTCCACACTCATGTAAATGATCCATCTAGTGCATCTTAAGTTTCTTGTACTAGTCAAATCACTATCAACAATAATCAAGTTCTATTATATGACATGAATGAAATCGCCACTTTTCAAACTAATAGTATGAATTGAATGTTACGAATGCAAAACCAACTTTTGTAATTAAAAAATCATCTTTAAACTACTCAAAGGGGAGTGTAAAATCCTAATTCCCCCATACCCCAAAAAAATATGCACAAGGTGGCCTTATACCTCAAACTCCACTTCTTAACAAGACTATCAAGCATCTATAAAATGAACCCTTAGTACCTCAAATTACAAACATCAACATAGGCATCATTGTTCTTATTATCATTTATAACGGGTCCACTGATCCTTATTTGCACTTGAAAGCTTTTAGAAACTTAAACATAAATTAAATTAAATTCAATACTTTTATTACCACCAAGTTCTTAGCCAAAACCTTTGTAGGTGATGCTTTGGATTGGTATAATCAACTCAAATCTCATACTATATCTAGTCTAGAATATTTAATTAATGCATTGGTACAAGAGTTCCAAAATAATGACCTTATTGAAAATAACTTAGCTCACTTCATCAACTATAAACAATCATAATCCAAAACTACACAAGTGTTCATTAAATGATGGAAAACCTTGTCCAATAAAGTAAAAAACATGTCAAAAGAAAATATTTTCCACTTATTCACTAATGATCTTCACCATAAATTAAAAATATCGTTAGGACCCTTTCTCAAAAATCTTTAGAAGAATCCCTTGACCAATCCAAATGTTAATATTTTCTCATAAGATAATTTTAGCCTTCCCATCCTCCTACTATAACTTGAATGCTTATGCAATATTAAAACTAACATTATACTAATGATGGTTTTATAAATAACTATGATTCTATCCACATTATTCATGATATTACTCCAAGTGGTTCTATTACTCTCTCACAACCACTTTCAACTAACCACTTTTCATAACTTAATGTTACATTTTCCCAAGTCAATAATGTGGATTCTCAGAAACTTCTTTCCATAATGTAAATTCAAAAGCATCTTCCTAGGCCTTCACCATGAGATTTTGATCTTACTCACCCTACCAAACACTGGTATGACCCACACATGTTTTATTGGTTTCATGCAAGTTGGGGTCATTCTCATGAAACTTACCATCAATTACGTAACTTTTCTCTTAAATATCTTGTGGGTCTTAATGTTGATCACAAAACACTAATTCATAAGCATCACCAAGCTTATGAAGTGGTAACCAAGATTCAAGAAACCAAAACAACACATGATGCCCTTAATCAAGATAATGCACACCTCATAATTTACAAGGAACCTCTTCCTAATCATCAATTGAAAACTTCTCAACCTCCCATCACCAACATCATCAAAACTTCCATCGATACTAATGATGAGAGTGCTGTCAATATGAACAATATGAGGATAGTAGTTTCTCTTATCGATTCTTACCCAAATTTTAACTATAACATCTTTCCCACTTTTTATACTATCCATGATTCTTACCCCTCTAATTTCATATAGCCTGGACATATGTCAATGATCTCCACAAATATAACAACATAACTTACCTCTTCATCTACTATCCCTAATGCTTTTACTCAAACACCACATTTTGATACTCATTCACTCTCCATTGATACAACTTCTAATTCTCATTTATTATCTAATTCTTCTCACTCCAACCCACCTAAAACTACATATCCACTTATTTTTTCAAATTCTTCACCACCTACAAAACCACACATTACTCCGACTATGATCCCTAAAACATCACCTACTTCAACTCAATTGGATATACCTAATACAATGACATCGATTAGATCCTAATCAAATACCTCTTATCAACATCAATTTGAGTGTACTTCCACACTTATTTCAACAAATTTGCTTCAACATTATGCACTATTATTCGAAAAAGCTACCACCACATATGATGAATGGGATCATATACTAGAAATTTCTCATCTTCCATCTAAAATTCCCTTTATATAACTCACAAGGAATTATCCTCATCATCATAATCATTTAATGCAATTTTTATTCAAGATGAACATCCCTCAACCTCAATCTATGGGGCATGAATCTACTTTACTTGGGCCTGAAGCTAGTATTATTTAAAAATGGGAAGATATGTCTATATGCATTGATGAAACCATGGATATTTCCTCATTACTCAAATTCACCACCAATTCAATGATTTTTGATGAAATATTAATTCAAGCATATGATCCTCCATTATTCATCAATGTATACATTGGTGATAAGTCAAGCGTGCTTTAATGTGTTAAGTTTATTACACATGTTGATTCCCTCAATCTTATTAAAACACTTGGGTACTTTGAATGCAATCTAAAATATACCCAAAGTACATGTCAAGGCTATGATTGAAGATAAATTTCTCCTATAGGATGTGTTTGGATTCTCATCATGGTTTGAATAAAAGTCATGATATTCAAATTTATATTATTGTATAACATCTTACTTGACTGACCTTGGACACACCGCATGAGAGCTATGACATCATTGCCATGCAAATATGTTAATTTTACTCATGATGATGCTATTGATAAAATTCAAGGAGATACAAACCCTTGAAATTTTGAATAAGTTTAAGAATGTGGTGTTTTTAAGACTCCCACCCTTGAACCTTTACCTAAAATTCATTTTTGTGAATATCAATGATTTAATTACCAGGTAAACTCTATTAGAGGTTACAATGGCTACCCCAAACTTATGGGAGATATATCACCTAACCTATTAGATTCTAATGATGAAAAACTAGATGAGATAAGCTTGAAAATAAAAACTTCTGATCTCTCTTCACACATAATTACTCAATTACCTCCTTCTTTATGACCTCAGCCTCGACAAAAACCAATTGCTAATATTCTCATTACTCTAACCATGTCTAAATAATCCATTCCTCACTCTTCTTCATCTTATAAGATCATTGATTCTTTCATGTTGATATTCATACACTTGATTATGATGATGGCTATTCATTAGATAAAACTTTCTTAGTTGGTTTTATTTAAGCTAAAAATCTTAAAATACTTAGATATAATTCTTCTTTACAACACTCCTTTTATATCTTAGTTCTACTAATGGAGTTCCTTCTTATTCTCTTACACTTAACTATATTTCCTTCTCATTCTCTTTCACTTGATAATTTCTCTTCTTCACTTGATGTTAACAGTTCAAAGATGAAGCACACATACCACTAATTATCACCTAGTTACTATTGAGAATCTTTGGAATATGCTTCTTGATCATACCATGATGGGACCATACTGCTTCACTAGGTTTTTTACCCTTATTTCTACCTCCTAAGATGTCTGCTGCATTATGCCAACCTACATTACGTGCATCTATCATAATTATTGATCCTGACATAAAATATATTCTAATTTATAATACTTATGGTGATGGCATAATACCTTTTCCTAAGATTTATCTTCTACCTAAATGATAGGCGAATGAGACATATTTTGAGTTCTATAAGGTTGTTGGTCATTCGACTAAGGATTGTCATTTGCATCATAAGTTATTAACATACTAGCAGGATTCAAATTCCACTCCTATTATAGACAATAAACCTACATAGTCAAATAATCCTAGATATATTTGTTGTTTTCATGGTAAAATCATGCATAACTCTACACACTACTAATAACTTCAATAATATATTGATACACTTCATCAAGAGAAGGCACAATCATCTACTTAGACTTTACCTCCTTCTTAGATCCTTTTATAATACATATATAAACATGTAGAGGTTTATTTACTTTGCCATAAATCTGATACACATCATAAAAATAGGTTTAGATCCTTGAAACAACACTTCTATTATTTTCCATAGCCTACACCATTACCTGCTCAACATTGTAGACATGGTTGTTCATAGGCAAAGGCCTCCCCTTACCTGCCACCTTTATCATCCTAGAGATCAAATACTTTCACTCACATTATGTCATTAATTCCTTTCACTGATTGCCCATCATAGTAGATTCCATATACAAAACCATCTTGTTCTATCATCCCTACATTCTCCATTGAGATAATATGATAGGAAGTACTTGCATGTCTCTCTATAAGAATTGATGATATATTATAGTTATAGTATGGCCTAATAGAGGTTATTGATGATGTATGGCATGAAATATATTAGTATTTGTGAACATATTATTTTACTATGGCATATTATACCTCACACTCCTACTTGATTAATTTTTGATATTTTTACATCGTTATAACATTTTTGATTCATTGCTTATCATTTATTTCTTTCCTTTATTTGTATATTGTCACTCTTACATTTTATTTTTCTTGATTTATAAAACTTTCAAATGTTTCTACATTCAATATCCATGTTTTGATCTTATTGATGGGTCATTTGACATGGGCCAATAATCAGGCAAAGGGGTTATTAATCCTTGCCTCTCCTGAAAGAAGGGAGATCCCATGAAGAAAATACCTACCCAAGTTCTAAATGTACCAGGTCTTGGTATAATGGTATTCACTAAGTTGGATGATGTGGAATTATTCTATGTAAGGGGCCTATTTTAACGAGTTGAGCTATGGTTTATCTTTGGCTAAGCCATCCCTAGAGAGAGGTTGTGTACTTCACTAGGATATACTTGTAGGATTCAACCTCAAAATAAAAATATAAATAAAACTTATGTAGATTTGTACTAACTAAAAATAATTAATTTATTCATTAGTTTTCCATGTTAATGGATGCAACAATGCTATAACAAAGACAAACTGAAAATAAGATAATAATCAAGATAGATAATTAATTTAAAAATTGCTTTTGTTCCTAAACTAACTTAATCATAAAGAAAGTGAAAAAGAGTACAAATAAAGATATAAAATATCTACTAAAAACAAAAATGGGTCTAGAAATATTTGGTTGAATGAATCTAGTAAAACTAAACTTTAGTTGAGATAAACCTAACACAACTCTAACTAAATATGGTACAAGAGTCTGGGGAGTTTAACTATGAGAAGGAAAGACATAGATACAATATAAATGTGCAAGAAATGGCTATAGAATCTTAACAATCTTAAAATTATCAAGATTTGCCTTTTGATTAAAAGAGTATGGGATTTATACAATCATCTAAGTGTTAGGGACACCTTTGAAACATCAATACTAAAATAAGATAAAGTGAGAAATTATTCTAGAAAGTAGTAAAATGTATAAAAATAAATGGGCATAGTCTCTCTATGTCTCTCTTACAATTCACAAAGAGCTAGCCTTTTGCAAGGCCTTTGGAAATCAATATTTACATGAAGGGGGTGATGCCTTCCAATATTTTCCAACTCATCTCACTAATAGGGTAGTTACAAGTATTCATTGTTGATCAAGGAATGCAGTTGGGATCTTGTCAGATCTACTAACTTGATCATGACTAACAACTTTTAGGGGAGTTTAACTATGAGAAGGAAAGACATAAATACCATAAAAATGTGTAAGAAATGGCTACACAATCTCAACAACATTAAAATTATCAATATTTTCCTTTTGATTAATAGAGTATGGGATTCATATAATCATCTAAGTGTTAGGGACACCTTTGAAACATCAAGACTAAAATAAGAGAAATTGAGAAATTATTCTAGAAAGCAATAAAATGTAAAAAAATAAATGGGCATAGTCTCTCTATGTGTCTCTTACAATTCACAAAGATCCAACCTTTTTCAAGGCCTTTGAAACTCAATATATACATGAAGGGGGTGATCCCTTCTAATATTTTCCAACTCAAACCACTAACATGGTAGGTACAAGTATTCATTATTGATTGAGGAATGTAATTGGGATCTTGTCAGATCTATTGACTTGATTACAATCAATAACTTCTAAAACCATTTCTCTATAAGGTATAAATTTATCTTTAGTGATCATTATCTCTTCTGGTCACCTTTTCTCATGTAGGCCACATGATGACTAACACCATACTAATTGTCTTTTATTTAATTTGGGGCCAAATATAGGTACGATTTAAAGTTTTCTAGTGAATTATTATTGGGATCTTCTTGGAATTACCAATCCACCATGCTTTAAATAGACTTTTATATTTAATTCTAGGGGTGAATTAAATGAAGTGGCCATCCCTAGATTGATCATAGGGATTTCTTTGATCAACTTGCTTCTTTAATGGGCTGAAATTTATCACTTTAGAGCCCTAAGTTGGTGATAAATGAATTACAAGATTGACTATGCTTTTTAGCTTGAATGTGCATTCCTATTTTGGGATTTGATAGATTTGATGGTCAGATAGGCCATCAATTTCAAGCTAGTGCCTTGTTGGCTACACAACCAGTGTGTCCTTTTCTTGTAGGCTCCTTGCCATGTAGTTATGCATTATTTTTCCATTAAATCCTAAAGGCTTTGTGTAGTGATTACTATTCTTTGTCATAGTATAAAGAGATTTCACCATGTGACATAATCTTTCTCACTAGATCTCTTAGGATCTGTCAAGTTATACAAACTACCATGGGGCTACAGAGGAGTGATATTTCACCATATAGAATCATCTCATTAACTTGCTCACTTAGAGCCATGATGGCATCATTATAACTATATAGATAACTCTAGGATAATGGGTTACTAGGATGATGCCATGTTGTAACATCCCACTAACCTTCTTACATGGGGCTTACTGACATCACTACTTTGTATGGATATCTCTAAGTTAGTAGGTCATTGGGATGATGCCATATGGAAGCATCTTATTAACCTAATAGATCATAGGCAATTATACTTATATGGATGGTTTTAAGACATCATGTCACTGAGATGATACCACTTGTCATCATCCCACTAACTTGCTTGATCATAGCTATGCTAACATCATCACCCTACTGAGTAATTTGTGAAGAAATTGACTAAGTGTTGAAGGCATTAGAATAAGCCTGAGACCATTGGGAGATCAATACATGGTACTGAGCCAAGATATATGCCTATAGGTACAACATTAAAAGGCAAAATCATCTATCTTATGATAAAAAGCCAATGATTAGGAGAATTTAAACTCAAATGGCTAAGTCTTTTGAATAAAAATGGCTATGATTTAAAGTGAACAATAAGAACAAAAGGATTAGTGATATAAATCCATTTGAAATGAAAATGAAAAAAACTTCTAACCATTTGAATGAAATTGACTAATACAAAATAGATCATTAGTAACTTTTTCTCAATTTAGGGAAAATTTAAAACAAAAGTAGATTGAAAAGGGGATAAATTAGTGAGATAAAATATCCCACTTTATAAGAACCTTAGAAAAAATAAGTTCATTTTAGATAAGGCAAAATTGAAGAAACTGAAAGTATATAGCCAATTTTATTATATAAATGTAGAAATGAATGATATTACTAAAAAAAATACTACAAAAGGCTCTACATATAAGCTAGATAAATCTTGCAAGTGTTAGTTAGATCTCTCCCAAAAGGGGAATTTACAAGCATTTCCAAAACATGGGGCAAGATGGTTAAGACCTTCCACTTTAGATATATTCAAGCAACTTAATTTTAAACTTCAGATGCAAATCTTGGAATAAGCACTTTAAACTTGAAAAAAACATTGAAAATAAACACATTCAAACTTATCATCTAGTATATGGTTAAACTGAGAAAGGTTCAAACAAGTAGATCATTAAAACTCCCATGGTTTTAAAGTTTAGGGGAAAATAGGGTATCTATTTTAGTCAAAAATGGGGTGTGTTATGCGAGCAACAAAAGATGGTGACTCCTACTGGGTGATACTCCCGAGTATCTCAAGAATCTAGAATCTTTAGGCTCCTATCCAAATACAAACATTTGATGCAAGCAATCTTCCAAGATACAGTAAAAACATGAAGGTAAATTTTTTTGCTTTGATGCATGACATACTAAACTACAATTCTATCCAAAGACCATTAATGTGTAAGTTTATGTGATTGATTTAGTTATTTTTCAAGTACACAAAATAAATGTACTTTACCTAATTAAAAGTCACTATTGAAGGGAAAAAGATTTTGTAATTTTAGTTGAGGGGGAAATGGCATGCGTATTGGTTTGATATTAGATAGACATTTATAACCCTAAAAAAGATACCTTTGGTCTATTACTAAGGCCTTGATCCACTACAAATCAAGCCATAAATCCTATGGTGGAGGTTACCAAGATCACCCTTTCAAGGGAAAAGTTCAAATTTTGTATTTTAGCTTAGTTCTTTTGAAATGATATTTTGATTTATTTTCATCCATTGAGGGTTGGGACAAACCATGGTTTGAGTGAAAATAAAAAAGTGTGCAATTAATCAAATCAAAAATTAAAAAATTTAGGGCTACATCATGCTTCAAATTTTATATTATGTGCATTTGATGATCCTTAAAACAAGAAATGTAGCCTTTCTAAATTCATATTTTTTATTATAAATCATGGGCCTCCACATTTTAACCATAAAAGGACAACGTAGCAGTTCATGTAGGCAAGTGAACAAGATTTTAACAATTTTCACATAAGGAATGCCATTAGTATTACTTACAAACAAACCACCATTCTCATTCTTGAATTAAGTAGGGGAATCCCCAGGTTAAAATAACAGGTTCAACTCAAAAAAGATGCAACACAACTGAACCAAGGTGAGGAGAAAAAATCAAATAGAAATCAATAAAATTAGCCCTAAATTAAAATAAGGGACAAAAAGGAAAAATAGAATACAAAAGATAACTTATTCACAGGGGCTTCCAAGCCACTCAAGCCTAAAAGTAATTCTTGAGGAATTGTCTATTGACAGATAATGGAACATCCTCACTAGTTAGACACCTTAGGTGGAAAGCATTCTCGCCCATGATTTCATAGATTTGGTAGGGACCAAGCCATAAAGCATCAAAATTTTCATGTTATCCCTTTTTATCATGGGGCTTGTCCCACATAAGACAAGGTTTGTGATCCTAAATGATTTTACTTTGGATGTTTTATCAAACCAACATTTGACAACCTCTTGATGCTTACTAAAATGTAACAAGGCTACATCCTACTTTTATTCTAATTTCATGAGGTTTAAGAGGTGGGCTTATATTGGAGCATTAGTCCCTAGGTACTCTTTTATAAATAACAAGGTAAGTATTTTTAGATTGGTGGTAAGATAAGATCTTGGCCATATAACAGATGAGAGGGAGAGGTTCCTAGTAAAGATTTGATCCTAGTTCTATCAGACCATAAAGTAAATTTTATCATATTATGCTAATCCTTTGGGTTTCTTTATAGTATTTTCTTAATTATATTCAACAAATTCTTATTTGTTGATTCATCTAACCCATTACCTTATGAAAAATATTTTGATGAAAATTTAAGAGTTACCTAGATGGTCATAATCCCATTTAAGGAATTGTAAGGAGGTGAAAGCAAGGCTATTATCACATACCAACATGGTGGGCATACCAAACCTCATGGTAATGTGTTCCTTTAAGAATTGGATGACTGTGTATGTGGTGTAATTTTTGAATAGTTGAAATTTGACCCAATGGGTACAATAATCAATCATTGTAAGGATGAACTTATGGCCTATAGAAGAATTGGCATTGATGGATCCCACAAAGTCCAATACCCATTTAAAAAATCATCAAGCTTCAATGAATGGCAACAATGGCATAGCTAGGATACTTTCATGGTGCATAGTAACTTGGCAAGTGTGGCAAATCGTTACATATAGATGTACATCTTTGAAAATATGTGCCCAATAATAGCCTACCCTTAGTATTTGATGTGCTATGGTACTTCCTAAACCATGTCTATTTACACATTTCCCATGTAAATATCTTATCACTTCAGCTTCTTTTTCTTTACTTAGGCATCTTAAATATATGCCTTCATGGTTTCTTCTATAGAGAACACCGAATTTGATCATAAAATGACTATTTATCAGGCATATTGCTCTTCACTATGCATAATTTAGGTGCTTGGGACACTTGTTATCCAACATATATCCAACTATATATGTGTACCAATTATCATTTGTGATGTCTTGCATTGTATTATTGGAAAATGATTTGGGGATATACCTCAGCCATGGATTTTTAAAGTCCTTGACCTTTAACTATTTTCATCAATTTCAACTCTAGGTTGAACTCATGGAGTATGGTTATCCATTTACCATGCCTCTCTCTCAATTCACTCTAAATTAACAAGGCCTTCATGGCCAAATCAGGTATCATGACAAATACTTTGCTATGAATAATGTAATGCCTAAACTTTTTAACAACATTGATTAAAGCAAAGGTTTATTTAAAGATCATAGAATATATAAGTTTAAACATTTCTATGTGGGTTTCTCATGAAGGACACTACCTTTCATACCCTACTTCTTTCCTCTATGTCAACACAACAACATTGGAATGATCTGAGGTAAATGAACATAGGTAGAAAGATTGGGTGTAATCTAGACTGATGAGTATTGGTGTGCTCACAATAGCAAATTTAATTTGGTTGAAGGCTATTTGTGCTTCATTAATCTAGTTGATTTTGGTGTCCTTATTCAACATGCTATTTAATGGCCTAATTATCTCAACAAATCTTGAGATAAAATTCCTTAGGAATTTCACTTTTTCAAAAAATATCTTCAGCTCCTTCTTAGGGCTAGGTTGTGGAATTTTCAAGATTGCCTCCAATCTATATGGGTCTATAGATATTCACCTCTAAAAAATAATATGGTCTAGCAACTTGCCTTTAGTTAACCTAAATATGCATTTATTCAAATTTAAAGAAATCCCATGGTCTCTACATCTCTGTAGTACCTTCTTCAAGTCCTTTACATAATCTACCCTTCTTTTGGAGAAGGTTATAACATCATCTATGTAAACAATTATGCATTTACCCATGAGGTCTTTGAATTTAATATCAATTACCCTTTGAACGGTGGTACCTGTAATGATCAATCTAAAAGGCATTCTCTTGTATGCTAAGGTGCCCCATTTGGTAGTGAAAGTTGTCTTGGATCTATTTTCATAATTGACCACCACTTGATTATATCCTGAATACCCATCAAGAAATGAAATCATTTGGGCCCCATTAATAATCTATGACACTTCATATAATGAAGGTAAGGGGTAATTATCCTTTTTAGAAGCTTTATTTAAATTTAGGAAATCAACACAAAGTCTAATTTCCCCACTCTTTTCCTCACCAACACCAGGTTTATAGCCCATGTAGATTGTTTTACCAGGATGATGATCCTTATTGTAATTAGTTTTTGGACTTTTTAAAAATTAGGGGTTCTAATAGTGGAGTGACAGGCCTTTGTCTTTGCCTAAAGGGGTTGACTCCAGGTTTAAGGGGAAAAGTGTGTGTTAAGATAGAGGTGTTGAAGATCTTGAGATATTCATATCTCCATGCGATCACATCTCTAAACTCTTTGAGAGTTTTTGAAAAATCATGCTTCTCTTTTGGGGTGTAGGTGGTGCCTAAAATCACACTCTTCATGTTACTTGCATTACCCAGGTTGCACTTATTATGTTGCATACCTTTGATAGGAGAAAGATTATCTTTATCCTTATAATATTCCATGTCAAATAGTCTCTCTAGTGAGACCATTCCCTTATGCATATTATTTATATTTAAATTCACAGTCCCATCCTCATCCAATTCAAAGTCTTCTTGACCATCTTCATCAATCATTTAATCTATAAATACTTCAAAGTTGGTGATGAATTCTATAATGTGTTGGTCATCATTGAAAACTTGGAAATTGTTAATATTATTAGGGATAGAAGGGGTAGAGATTAGATTTGATAAGAATCTTCTCATTTTCAAATGGGTAATTAGATATAAATTACTTGCAGTAGTGTCCAATGTATCAACTATGTAATTATTTAGCTTGGGTAATGTTTGAATGCCAAAGGCATAAAAATATTCAATCAGGTTCCAAAATTTATTGTGATATATATACAAGCATTTGTCATTAAATGAGTACTAGCTTTTTACTTGCCTAATCAACAATTCAGAATCACCCAACACTATGAAATTATTCACTTTCTTGCCAAGGGTGAACATCAGTCCATGAACCAATTATTCTTACTTGGCCACATTATTTGTATAAGAAAATTATAGGTTCTAGGTGGCTAGATAATATTTTCCTCTTAGATTTATCAATTCAACTCTAGTGACACTTCTACTTTTAGACTTGGAACCATCAAATTTCAATGTCCATAAGTCTAATTTTACTATAATAGAGTATGTTGGTGGTATTTGTAATGGAAATGTTGATGTAATATTTACCTCCTGGTATAATTGATCATCTCTGACTGCATATCAACTCTATTTTTCAATTATATTTTCAATCTAGGGAGCATGTCCAAGGGTATCAAAATTTACTTTCATCTTATTAGAATAGTTTAAGATGGAATCTTTATTCCTACTAGGACTACTCAAACTTGTACCATCATCTCTCAATGAGAAAATGTTAAGTTCCTCTTTATGACATGGCAATAGGGATTTTATAGGTAATTCCTCTTTGGAAGGAGCAAGGATACACCTACTCATGGTGGTCATTTTTACTTATGAAGAGTATAAACATTCTTCATGTCTATTTAAATCATTAGGCTCTAGAATTTTGTATTATAGAGCTATATCTAGGAATGATAGTAGCTCATGAGATTCATAAAAACCATCTTCATCTAGTAGGTTTAATTCTCCCACATCTGGAATTTGATGTAAAATCAAACATGTTGATTGAGAGGGTACTATGGGGACTTTATTCTTTGTTGAACAAATATAATCCCATTTTAGACTCCTCATAAAATATCTCATTTGTTTTGTTATACTCAATGATCATATGAGTCATTTTAGGATCTCACTCTATTCTAATTTGGTTGGGCAAGCCATGCCATGGTAGTCACATTTGGATAAAATTAGTTACCATGTAACCATTCAAAGTTCTTGAATAGTCTTGACTCAACAACATGCCATAGGCATTCAGGATATCCACCACTTGAATGTAAATGGATTGTTGAATTTGTGGGTCTGAGGCTAATTTCATGTGTATGTGGTTCAACTTGCCCACCACATTCAAATTTGTCTTGTATAGTTGGAAAATCTTTTAGTTTGACTTCATAGGTGTAAATATTGACTATTGGTAGATAGTATATGGCATAATGTTCTCAGAGGCACCTGAATCAACCAAGAAATTATGTAATTTTTTGCCAAATATCTTGACTGTCAATAGAAATGGAGGATCCTCAGTCCTCTCTTTATAAAAATCAACATGTGCATCATACATATTAACATATTCTTTCTGCTTATTATTAAAAAATTATTTCAAAAGCAATTCCTTTTAATTATAGGTTTGTATAAACTTAAACATAGTTATATTGGCTTTGGTTTTCATAAGATTCTCAACAATATAATAACTAAGTTTGGTCTTCCTTGACTATTTGTTATTTGGGGTGTAAAGAACATAAATCTTGGGTTGATAATAAGTGGTAGGTACCTTAGGTGGAGGAGGATTATTACTATAATTTACATTAGATAAAACTTGAGTATTGCTCATAAGAGTAGAGGTGGTTAATGGGTTGCTTGATTTATTCCTTAGCTAGTAATTATTTCCCCTATGGAATTGCCTAAAGTCCCAAACTTATTATAAGTTGTCTTCTAGTTCATTATCATTCTCAAATAGTATTTCATAAGTTTCTAATATTGAGGTTGTGTTCGAGTTCCCTTTATCTTGGTCATGATTTTCATGAGGAGTAGGCACAATTTACATGTTGGCTGTCTCCTTTTGGAAGATGTTTGAGGTAGCTATGAACTCTACATAGTTTGTTTTAGAATGGTCGACTATGTTGTGTACTTGACACCAGGTGTTTAAGGTCAAATCTATAAAGTTTATAGAATGGGAGGAATGATTGTTATTCTAATTTCTATGGTTATCTAGAGGATTGGGTAGGTTTCCATTATTAAAACTAGAATTTCATTGTTTGTTGGGCCTTTATAAATTGAAAATTTTGCCCTGAGATAGATTAATTGCATTTTGGTTGGAATTATGAGGTCCCTACCTACACAGGTTGGTCACATCATTAGATAGTTTTTGAAATAGTTGTTTCAAATTACCCACTTTTAGAATTAGTGCTATCATTGGGTTGAATTATTTTCTAGGGTTGAATGTTAGTCACATGTGTATTTATGTTTAAGAATGCAAGGATAATCATGGAAGCATGGTTGGGGACATTACCAACATGTGTATATGGATTTAAGTCTAATGGGAGTGCTTGCTAAGTGTTACAAGATATAACTTACCCACTAGTGCTTGGTACAACAATAATACTATTGTATTTCTATTGGGTTTAATGATTGGTTATTCGATTGAGGAATCACATGGTTGGGAAACACATAAGGCATGCCATTGGGCATGTAGTTCAATGGATTTAAATTGTAAACAATGTTTGGGCTTACATATAGGGCCCATAAGATAGGATTCATCAGTGGTGTATTATGTTGTAGGGCTTGGTTGATCATTAGAATTTGATTATAGGCACTTGGTTGGCCCAATGAAGGCAAATGACCAAATTTGTAGCCTTGTGGGATCATATATTACTTAATGCTGATGAATTCATTATATGTTAAAGATAATGATGTGAGGTCTATTGGGGTCCTTATAAGGAACATAGAAGTCATTGAGTCTAAAGTCCTTAGGTATGTCTATATGGTAGTTGCTTCAGTATGAGTGTATGGGTCTTTCAATCACTATTATATTTTATGAAATTGAGTATTGAGCATGCTCATAGGCTCATTTTATTTTCTCTTTATAGCTAAGAATTGGGGTTATAATAATAAAGGGTTGATGGGGATCCTAAAATGATTCAAAAACACTATTTGTAAATCAACCCAAGTATTTATTAACCCATGGGGTAACCCAAGATACCAAGCACACATGGTATCTCCTAAGGAGTATGGGAATAATTTGTAGGTAACATCTTCATGTTGGACCTATGTTTTGATTAATGCATCCTTAAAGGCTTGAATATGTTCCTTTTTCATTTAGATGCCTCTAACTATAAAATTGAGACAAAACTTGTTTGGATTTTTAGGCAAATCATGAACCATGCTTGGGACAACCATAGGCAATAACCTCCTTGTCTGATCCAGGTTATGTTGGCCATCGGTAAAAATTGAGGGATGATAAATTGGTTAGCAAAAGTAACAAACATAATTTTTGGTGAACCACCAACTAACTGAATGGGTTTAGCCTTTACTTTACCTTTATTATCTCTTTGTTTCAATATTCTATGGTCTATAAGCTCTAAAAGCTCCAAGTTATCCCCAATAGATTTTGATTGAGTATTAATCCTTCTATTTTCTAGATTAATAAAAGGTTTAACTTAGTGAGATAAAAGGTTTCTAAGATATCTTAGTCTAAGCTTTGGATGCAAACTTAAATCATAGTTCTATCCCTCTTTCTAGTGATAGAACATGTTGATGCATCATTTGACATAGGCCAAAAATTAGGGAAAGGGGTTGTTAATCCTTGCCTCTCCTAAAATGAGGGAGATCCCATGAAGAAATTATCTCCCTAAGTTCTAAAATAACAAGTCTTGGTATATTGGTCTTCACTAAGCTGGCTAATGTTTACTTGTCCCATGTAAGGGACCTATTTTAACAAGTTGAGCTATAGTTTAGATTTGGCTAAGACATCATTAGAGAGAGGTTGTGTGACTCACTGGGATATACTTGTAGGATTCAACCTTAAAATATAAATATAAATCAAACTTATGTAGATTTATACTAATTGAAAATAATTGCTTTCTTCATTAGTTTGCCATGTTAATGGATGCAACAATGTTAAATAAAAACAATCTAAAATTAAGATAACAATCAAGATAGATAATTAAATTCATATTAATTTTTTTCTCAAACTAATTTTATCACAAATAAAGTGCAAAAGAGTAGGGATAAAGAGATAAAACATCTACTGCAAACACAAATGAGTCTAGAACTATTTGGCTGAATGAATTTAGTAAAACCAAGCTTTAATTGAACTAGACCTAACACAACTCTAAATAAAGATAGTTCAAGTGTTTGGGGAGTTTGAATATGAGAAGGAAAGACATAACTACCATAAAAATGAGAAAAAAATGGCATGTGGTAACATCCCACTAACCTGCTAACCCAAAGGTAATTGTACTTGTACGAATGATTTTAGGATGTCAAGTCACCAGGATGATGGCATGTGGTATCATCTCACTAACCCACTCATCCCACTAACCCACTCACCCAGAGCTATGATGACATCATCACTCTACTAAGCAATTTGTGAAAAAATTAACTAAGTATCAAAGGCATTTAAAATAGTCCTATGACTACTCAAAGGTTGACAAATGGCATTGGACCAAGATAGATGCCTACAAGCATAACATTAAAAGGCAAAGTTAATAACTTTATGATAAAAATCCAATGGTTAGGAGAATTTGAACTTAAATGGCTAAGTCTTTTGAATAATAATGGCTAAGTCATTTAAATTGAACAATAAGAATGCATAGGCTTAGTGATATTAATCCATTTGAAATGAAAACAAAATCAACTTTCACCATTTGAATGAAATTGACTAAGGAAAAAAAGATCATTAACAAATTTTAGTCAATTTAGGACAAATTTGAAATGAAAGTGGATAAAAAATGTGGATAAATTAATGAGATAAAATATCTCACTTCATAGGAAACTTATCAAAATAAGCTCATTTTAAGGAAATTGACTAAGAAAAAATTGAAGCAACTAAAAGTATATATCCAATTTTATTATATAATTGCCAAAATGAATGAGATTACTAAGGAGAAGACTGCAAAAGGCTCTATGGAAGCTAGATAATTCTTGAAAATGTTAGTTGGATCTCCCCCAAAAGGAGAATTTACAATCATTTTCAAAACATGGGATAATATGATTAATACCTTCCACTTCAGCTATATTTAGGCAATTTACTTTTAACCTTTAGATGCAAAGATTGGACTAAACACTTTAAACATGAAAAAGCATTGAAAATAAACAAATCCAGTCACTAAAAAATTATCATCTAGTAAATGGTTAAACTGAGAAAGGTTCAAACAAGTATATCATTAAAACTCCCAAGGTTTTAAAGATCAGGGAAAAAGAGGGTCCCCATTTTAGTTGAAAATGAGGCATGTTGTGTGAGCAAAAATATATCTTAGTTCCTTACATACCTTGAAAATACTTTCTTTCCCCCTATCTTGGGATGATTTCTCATTACTTAGATGTTTATGCTAGCTCACATGTTAAATATTATAGTTATTTATGCAACTTGGAATTTTAGACCACACCCTACACTATCCCATTCTCCCTATGATACACTATGAATCATATGCATCATTATACCATTATTTACATGGATCATGATTGTCCCCATTTTTACCTTATATATTTCATCTTAAGTGCACATACGGTTAGTTTTGAGATTCCATATTTACTTATGGAAAAGTTTAAGCATTTTTTAATCCAACATCAATTTTAAGTACTTCTCTTGTGTAACCAATGTATAATATTATTTATGCTATCCATCTACATAAATCATGTTTGGTTCTTCCAAATCCATACAAAGGAGGAATAAAAAATAATAAAAACAAAAATCCAAATCATTAAAACAAAAGGCAATGATCAAAAAGAAAAAATAAATATTTAAAAGTCAAAATCACACCAAAATAGTTAAAGCTCAAACTCCATAGTTGGCCTCGTAATAGAGCTTAGGTCCATTGGGTTGTAGTAGGCTAATATCAAAAAATAGGAGGTCTCATTATTAAATTTAGTGCCACTTACTTTCTCATGCAAGTACTTAATATATTTAGTAGACCAATGAATCTATAAGGGGTCTTGAAGAATAGGGGACATGTCATGAGGAGGTAGGTTCATTTTTTTTTGTAAATAACCTTCATGATATGATATAAATACTTCACCCATTATCCAACTACTTTTGCATCTATGAGTAGGAGTATCTTAAGTCTTTGTTGTCCAATCAAAATCTTAAGAGCTTGTACCCTTGCTTAATATGTCTCATTTTTACTATGGATTGTTATAATTACCTATGTTCAATTTTTTCATTCCCTATCTTCATAACATCATTCCTAAAAAACTCCCCTTGATGCATATTGTTGCTATGTTAATCATACCATTGTGGTTAATATTTTGTGAGTTATAATGTAATACCTTGGATAGGACCATACATTCATCACAAAATTTCTCTCTCTAAACTATTTTCATCCATCTTTGGTAGTGTAAGACCTTGGATAAGACCATACCTTCCTCACAAAATTCTCTTTTTCCTAAAATAATTACCACTTGGATATTCATTTATGAGTTGCAGTGTAAGCCCTAGGATAGGACCATGATTTTCTCACAAAATCACTTTGTATCCTTCATACACCATGTACCATATTTTGTGACAAAATAACTTTACTCTTTCACATTATTGACTAACACAAACTTAAAATTTGGATTTTATCTTATTACTATTTTCATTTTTTCATTTATCACTTATATATATTTTTTGAGACTTTGCTTATATCGATAATTATTACTCATATTACTTTGTTTCCATATTATCAATGTCATTTACATTTGATATTTCTTTAGTTTGCATATCTTTGTTTTCATTGACCTTTGTTTACATCGATATTTCATAATTTAATTTATTTACATTTGATATTTTTTTTGCATTCATATCTTTGTTTACATTGTTATTTTTCACATAGACACTCCTTATTACTTTAAATTTTTATTCTCTTCTTATATTTCAAATTTAATTTACATTTTCTTCATGATCGATATTTGTTATTCCTTTTTCAAAATTATTTTCATTATCATTCTTTTTGACCTTGCATTTGTTCACATTTACTAGAAAAATAATAGACACATATATTTTCCCATAACATATATAAAAATCAAACACATGCTAGAAAGAAAATAAATACATCTATAACATAAATGAGTTGTCAAACACACACACACACACACACACACACACACACACACACACACACACACACACACACACACAGAGAGAGAGAGAGAGAGAGAGAGGAGAGAGAGAGAGAGAGAAGAGAGAGAGAGAGAGAGAGAGAGAGAGAGGAGAGAGAGATGAGAGAAGGAGAGAGAGAGAGAGAGAGAGAGAGAGAGAGAGAGAGAGAGAGAGAGAGAGAGAGAGAGAGAGAGAGAGAGAGAGAGAGAGAGAGACTCACACACACACACACACACACCATATGTGACTCAACATAGTCTAATACAATATCACATGATACAAATATTACTATAACAATCAATCTACAAATGGGGTCCACCCCACATATCTAGTGATGAGCAAGATTCACTACCCATAGATGTTTATAACTACCCTTTACAAATAGTTTGTTGAAGCTAATTTGTGCACATCCATAATACCTTCACCTGTATTTGTAAATGGGACACTTATCCCTATACCTAAGCCAATTATCTATTAGTATTGAAAAATTCAACTCACTCCATAGTTAATGATTTCTATGCCTACAAATATCCAACACCAAAACCTATTGGAAATACCACTTTGGATGTATTAGGTCATCTATGTAACTCTCAAAAAACTATACCGACCAAAAAAAACTAACTAACATACATAGGTGTTGAGGGTACCATCAGGTCAATCATCTATTGTATCATGATTAGACTATACATCATCTAGTATATCATGATGTGATATCTCCACCATGGATGATCACCTAGCCTCCTCAACCATAACATCTATAAAATGTAAACCAAATGAACATCATATCACACACAACACATATCCAAAATAAAAAATATATCTAGTATATACATAAAATCTATCATAAACTCAATAAACTATAAATTACTTACCAATAGTAGTCTCATATGCTCACCCACCAAGTACCTCCTATGAAGGATGGATCCATGGTGGTGTGAATCCTCTATAATGACTAAGATGTGACACATGAGCATGATGTGATCCAATACTAATATGCCTCACAACTACCAAATCAGTATAGGCTATGTTATAGGATCTCCATATCGATCTACATGTGGATCTACCTATGATGGTGCATGTGGTGGTGTGCACCTATGGTTGCATACATGGTTGGACTATAAATTTCCTTCATCTCCATCACCACTATGGTCAATATAATAAATGTTTTTGTGTGATAATAATCATCTCCTCTACTCATCCTATTGTTTTTATCTCCCTTTTTTATCATCACTTCGATTATCCTCCACATATTGGCTAGCATGGTATTATGATAGGAACATCTGCCAGTAACCTTGTACCCCTAAACCATGATACTCCCTTATATGATGTGCCCAATATATTGGGACTAATATAAGATATGATAAGTAAAAAAACCTAAACTATCTTGGTAAATGAGACACTTAATGTGGCTCTACCCACTAATGATAGTGTCTTGTAACTCTTGCCTATACTTACACTTGAAAAGTACTTGACCAAGTGGGCCAACTATATACTATTCCCTAATATATTTTCCAAACAATCTCTTCTCGTGTAATCATTTTTAATTCTAGGGCATGTGGTATAACATGCAACATATGATCATGTGCACATCATTGCACACATGGTAGGGTAACATCCACTACATGCAAAAATCCCATAGGTTGATACATTGAAAACCTCTCATAAATCCAACTATATAATGAAATAATAGGGCCCATCATCATCTACCCTCGTGACAAAATATTATACAAATTATGCACCAACTACACCTAAATCACATATCCTAAATCATACATTATGACCTACTCTGATATGGATCAAGACAATGTAACTATATATAATGGCACCTTCCCATCTAACTTATGATAAATCACATGGGTTGTCACAAGTCTAATAATGACCTTTCAAATATCTAAAATGTGTGACACATACACATCAAATAGGCACACTCATAAACTCATCTAGGCATGTCTCTCAGATCCAATCACCCATAAAGCTAAAGCTCACCTCTCTACATCTGTCTCTGGTATATAATGACATTGGTAACCCTATAATAAGGAGTCTCAACAAAGCATGGAAATCTTCAAGGGTGATACCCACCTCAATGATATCCAAACCCACCTAAAAGTATTAGTTAGTCACTCCCATGTCCCTAAGAACATGGTGACTAACTCTGCACTACTTGGAATTTATTGCATCTCCATAATACCACAAAAAATAAAGGCATTCAATTGAGCTCAATCCAATGTCGATAATCTCTTAAGTAGATCTGGGAACCACATCATGTCCACTAATCTCCATAGTCTCTGTCACCTCTAAAAAATATCAAACAATAAAGCACATATTAGCCCGTCATCCCACATAATAAACAAATATACTCTAAAAGCTCAAAAATACAAGCAATTAAATACTTCATCAACCTATTTTACTTTCTCTTTCTCATTCTCAACTATGTCGGTCAACTTCTATAATAATTTGGCCACACATTTGTCCATATTCTAATAGATCATCCACCTTAATTGTGGTTAGTCACTACAATCTTCTACTACATTAGACACTTATTACAGAGTCAACCACCTATTCTAAAACATGCAAACCAACTAGATCAACTACGTTGATCCTATTCAAATTATGTAGTGATTTTTAATTAGCTCATCATTAGTGTCTTAGACCTATTTTTTAAAATTTTAGCTCGTACCTATTAAAACCTCTAATTTTTACTCTATTGCTAATTTTTATAGGTAAAATTTTGTTACATGGATTTACCCTAACACCTACTTTTTCTAACCTAATTCATTTTAATGCCATAATACTAAAAATTTGAACTAAATTCATCTCATACCTGAACTATCTATGGATCAAATTTAATACATCCTCTAACACATCTGCCTCCTTGAGCTTACACCATTTTCACTCTCTCTAATTAACCAAGATACTTAGAGCTCTGATAGTGAATAATCATAAATACACAAATGAATTATAATTTCCACCTTTTATAGTAAAATTTTGAAAATTCAAAAGCTCCAATTATTTACTAATAAATTCTATATTTTGCTCACAACTTTATTTTTGTAAAGTATTTTGACAAATCGAAAGAAGTTCTATAATCCTGATGATGTAGATAATTTTTTGGTACTAAACACATATTATTTGGCAAAAATCAAATTATATCATATTTTCTAGGTCTATCTCTTATTCCACACACTGGATGCCTCTTCCATCTACTTCTCATATAATTCATATTTAATAACAAGGTAAGAGAAGGTCCCTATCTATCAATTATTTAATTTCATTTATTTTCTACTTTCTATTGCAATTTATTAACTCAACATTGTGTGTTTCTATTTTCTTTCTCAAAGCAACCGTGATATGGGATGAACTTTGAGAGGGGCATATGTATACACATAATAGTTTTAAACTTGATCATTTATTTATGTTTTATCTCTTAAAGGAACCTATCAAGTTTTGATATATGTGAGTGTACACCCTAAAGGGTGCACCAAAAAAGGGGTGGGTAGAGCACTAGTGCTTCATAATATTTTTGGTCAACTCTATCATTCCTAAACCCATTACATATCTTTCTTATCTAACTATCCAAACAATCCAAACCCCATTCAAACATTTACCTAAGCATTTATATTTTCAAATAACCCCTTATTAAGTAAATACCCCATTTTTTTACTAAGTCATCCATGTTGATCTTGTTAGAAAGGATTAAGCACACATTATAAAACTAGATCGACTAACTAACTATGTTGAGGCCCAATAATAACTTTTTCCACATAACAAGATTGAGTTGGCCTATCTTGTGGGTTGAAATTATGGAAGGGTTAAGGTTTATCCATTGCTATAAATACAATGCTCATTTCAATCCATTAGAGAGGAACATTCATTTTTGAATAATTATAGTTCACAATTCTACTAATTCCACATTTGAAGGAGCCATTGCTTAGGGTTTGCCTTGGAGATAAGATTACTTGTCTTGTGGGAAGTCTTGGATGAAAATTAGGAGTCATTTATCCTAGATCTAATTTATATAGTGTGATATTTATAAGCCATAACAACCTCTTAAAAAGCACCGTTGGTCAAGGGAGAAATTTAAACTCGATAGGTTCACCCAAGTTAAGTATTTCTAACTCATTCTATTTCATTTGGTAGATAGATATTATAGAAATAATATGTGTTATAAATGCATAGATTCTTTCTTAGATAACCTCTATGCTTAAAATTAGTATATATATATATATATATATAAGGTTTTCTTTTCTTTCCATATTTAATTTTAGGTTATTTAGGCCCCCATTTGCCTATCATGATCCCTTGATTGTTTATTTATGTTTAACCACCCCCTTTGTGCCATAATCTTTGGTGAGTACTAGATTAGTTTTAATTTATGTACTTAGACCTAGGTAGGGTTATTACATAGTTTCATTTTCCTAGAGGCTTTGGAATCCTCTCCTTTGGTATTGTGTGGTAAGGTTTAGTGGATGCAATTTGGTCATGATCATGATATAAACATGTATAATAATAGATGTTATTTCATTACCTTATCTGATCTTGGAGTTTACTAATTCATATATGCTGTGAATCTATCATAATTTAATGCATATAATAATCACAAGAAAGATACACCAAATAATGCTAATATGGATCCAAAATAGGCAATTAAAAAGTGTTCATCATATCTATATCCTTTGGTTATCTATCTTCACATTGATGGTAAGAAATGTATAGAGGTAGAGATTTCCTATTTTCATGAGGCTAATATATATAACATAACACTTATTTAACATCTAGGGTATGATAAATAACATTTGGGTAATATTATCAGTCCTCAATGTTACATTAGATCCATTGAGATTCCAATAAAATTAGTGTCAAAAGCATATTCTATTATATTTCACATCAACCCTACCTTAGATCAATGCAATGCATAAATTAGGAAAATCATGGATGAGATCAATGGGAGCAATATTGGGAAAAGATCATGAATCTATCATATTTGAGCATGAAGTTGCATTGGTTACAATCTCAAGAGTAGATGAGTACATCAACCAAGAGTAGAAAAAAGAAAATAATTCTTCAACTATCATTATTTTTAACCCTTTTTAGAAATAAGGATTAATATAAAAGAGAGTAACCTAATCAACTCAAGAATAAACTACTCTAAAAGTAGGCCAATTAAATGAATTTATATTTTATTGATATTCTAATGAGATGTATTAAATCTAATCATATGATAACTATGGAAAGTATAACATTCGATATTCTATAATAATAATACAAAGGAGAAATTATACTCAGCTTACACAATAATATGTAGGCAAATTGAAGTAATGTATGTGTGTAAGTGGATTGTCTAAAGATCTAGATCTCATCATCAAGATTTTAAATATTTGCTTTATGTCAGCCTAAACATGTGTATCACCCTATGGACACTAGAGTTGATATTAATACCCTAATTATGCCTCCAATGGCTTTTACAAAATATTGAATATTTTTTTAAACTTTCACTATACATGTTAAAGTTAACTGTCACCTTTCATCTTCTTTTTTTAGATCACACGCATAGGTTGTCAAGATCATTATTTTAATCAAAACCCTAGATCCTCCAATTAGGGCATAACATATTTAAAAATGGGGGTTAGTGGGCTCAAGTGAATTCAAGATAACCTCAAATACCCATTTATCAGCGAGGTTACATATATAGCCATATACTCTGAAGAGGGCCTCAAACTGATGTAGTTTTATCCTTTATGTGTGCTTATGTGTGAATAAATGTGTAATATGATATATGTGAGTGCATGTAGTGATAAAAATTGTAACTTGGAAAATAATGTTCATTGGATATTATATTTATGCTTTAGACCTATAATAAGATTACTCCTATGACTGATTTAGAAATAGGAATAATAGGGCAGAATAACATAGTTGTGTAATTGATTTTTAATAGTGTAGTATAAACTTGAGAGGTGATTTCTAGATGAATAATGAGTGAGATTAACTTGTATTTATACTACACCTTTTGAAATGTTTCTCATGGAAGGGTTAATGAAATAAAAAAGGCTAACACAAGTGTCCAATAGGATAGAAGGTTTTTGAAATTTCATAACTGATAGTGAATGATATATATCAGGTTTTAAGCATACTATGGGCTACAGGTGATTTGGGTAATCATAATATAAGGATTGGATTATAAGATAAGCATTTAAGCATAATGAGATTGTGAATGCAAGCCTTTCGGATACAAGGCAGGTCAAAAGCTAAAGGGTAGAGACATGAATGATAATTTACAAGTGTATAAGACTAGTTTAACATATAAATATAGTTTTGAGTATTGAATCCACCCCCTTTAGTATAGTAATGTTTAAGGATGAAATTACTAGTGTGAAGGAAAAACATGTGTACCGTGATGTGTAACACACACCTTGCATTGACTTAAGCCCTTTAAATTTTTTTTATGTGTATTACATGTAATAAAGATCATGTTAAAAGTGAAATTAATGTATATAATCTAAAAATGAATAATTAAAATTGCTTGAAAGAAAAAAGATCAAGGAAGGAGTACACGTGTGTCGATGCAATCATGTTATCCCTTTGTAATTTTATTTGTTAATGATGCTTCCTGGTTGAAACATTGGAGAGAGGTTCACAACTAAACCTTAGATATGTAAAGAGGGGAATTTTAGGGTGATCATGCCCCTATCTGATATGAGGGTGAGTCGTGCCAAGTCTATTGAGAGCATTAAATCTCAATCACACAAATCAAGTGTAAACATAATCTAGCTAATTTTGCCTGAGTCAAATGGTGTATCCATATCAACCGAACATAAATATAAGTAGTGCCAAGTCCATTGAGATAACTAAATCTTGATTTCACTAATCAAAAGAGATAACATTATATCAGATAAAAACTCAAATGGTACATTTTGGTAAGTTCATTGCATGGATATTGGCATGATTTCAATAATGTATCTATTATTTGGAATATGCATCTCAAATGTTTCTCAATCTAAAGTATCTATAAAATTATAACCTCTTCTCTATAAAATATTTATATTATGTGTCACAAATCTAAAAAACTATGTCCCAAATATTTGCTAAATGTATACAATTATGTCCTAAGTGTATATTTGAATCATGTAAACTATATCTTATTCTATCAGTTTTCAACTATATGTATATGGAATATGTCTCTATGACATGCCACCATTAGTATGCCCCCATTTTGAGGTGATGGGAATGAAAAGTGATAGTCACCTTATCTCAAAAGGATAAGATAACCATGATGTATCTGTGTCAATCATATAGTAAAGAACATATAGTGGTATCATGTTGAAGTAGATGTATCAATGAAGCTTGTAATATGTAAACATAAAAAGACCTAAGATGCATGATATGAATAATGTAAACATCTATAAGTAATAATCTCAAAAAAAAATCAAGCACACACATGAGTGTAATCAATTACACACACAAAGGTGTATAAGGATACCACAAACAAGGGGCATGTTTAAATTCCGAACGCTCAAGGGGAGGACATATTCAAATGTCCACACACTAAATAAATAAGCAACACTCAAGGAAATATGGCCACTAATCAAGCAACATGTTTCAATTTTTTGTAATCAAGACATTGAAGTAAATAATAAGTACACACAAGTAAGCCATATGAAGAAATGAAGTAAGTAAAATATAAGTTTCTAGCATAATCATGTCATACTAGTCCCTGCATACATATATTAGCATTTAGTGTATTTTAAATAACATATCAAGTACACCATGTAAGATAGTAGCATGAGTATAGGTGTGTGTACATATTAGTATATAATCTTGATGTGATAATGGAAAATGATCATAAAACAATAAAACCTATGTCAATCATGATCAAAATAGAAACAAGATGCCCCCAATGTAGTGTGTCACATGGGAAGAGGAAAGGTCCAACATATACATGCTCATGTATCATGGATCTAATGTATGTTTGTATCATACTCAACTATCCATGAACCATATATGCATATAGAAATGATATGATAATAACATAAAGTAAAAAACATATGCAAAAGCTAGTAAACATGTGAAATGCTAAATATTTTTTTATTTTCTTGAATATTTTATTTTTTTGAATATTTAATTTTTTTTGATTTTTTTAAATTTTTTTTGGAATGTCTAGAAAGAGAGTGTTATCCAATTATCCCATATAAGGGATGATCATAGGGTTCTCTATACTCTAAATATGGTACATTATACTGGTTGTGCTACCAAAGATAATGTATATGTGACAAATCTTGATTTGGAGAATTTATAATATTATGTGTATGCCACATAGGACTCTATGGTAATGAAGCAATATTATAAGCTTTAGTGGTTCATAAAACCCATTTTTTAATGATCTATGATTTCCTTGGTATAATTTTGGGTCTTTGTACCCTTTTTGAAACATGTTGCTCTATTGTCAATAATTGACTAGGCCATGGAGGTGTAAATGAGGACCTCATAGAATCCATTATATATATTTGACGTAATGGCCTCTCAAGTATTGGTCACCTAGGAAATTATATTGATTTTGTCTTACCCTTTCACTATGATTAACCTTAGTAGGTTTTATAATTAGCTATCATGGAACAAATTTTGCATTTTGCAATGGATGTTAATATTGAATCGATAAAACTGTAATTACCCTTTTGGCATGAATATATTTAAGATAAACATGCACTATGAAAGTTACCACACAAATATTGTGAATCCATGGTCATCTCAATAAAATTTAAAAGACTCACGTATGTGGTATAACTAAAAATGTTATGGTTATTTGTGTTAGACTAACTTATAGAGTTAATTCAATCTCACCAAAAACTTGTTGTACCTGCCATGAAATCATTTGACCATCTTTGTTGATGGAAATAAATCATCATATGTGTATCCCAAATTTGTGAGTAATATCATGGAACATACATTCTCAATAGAACTATTATCAACCATAATATTGTGTATAGGTTGATGATCAATATATGCTCTGATAAATAAGGAATGGAGATTTGAGTCATCATCCATAATATCACTATCATCAAATGAAATGGAAGGCCTTTTAATCATAAGAGTTAGATCTCGTTTAAGTGTTCTAATAATCCTATCTAATGGGTGCCCATAATGTGGCAGAGGTGGATGTGCATGATATACCATTTGCACTTCTAGTGTTTCCTTAGAATGAAATTGTAATGGATTATTTAATATATTTTAATTTTGATGATCATTGGGTTATGATCATGAATCCTTTGGAGAATCCTCAATGGTGAGTTGGTCATTATAAATAAGGTCATGTATCTTGTACTTAAATTTGAAACATCTATTTGTTGAATGCCCAACACATTGGTGGTAGTCACAATAATTGTTTGCATCATATCATTTTAGTAAAGGTCAACTCATATCAACCACCATAGGATGAGGGAGAGATATGAGAGGACACTCTACTATCTTTGAAAGGAGTGAAGTTGGAGACTCAAAAAATTGTGTAAATTATCTCTTAGGTGAATTAGATAAAATGGGCTAACTAGGTTGTTGTGACACTATATTAACTATTTTAGCTACTTTATTTTATCCTTAGTAGGTTTTAATTTTAGATTAGGTTGGTATGAAACCTCGTAGAGGATGTAGTCAATGTGTTTGCTACATACTTAAGTTTTTCAATGAAATAGATTTCATGTATCTATCTTGAATAATATGAGACAAGTCATCAAAAGATCTGAACTTCTTCAAAATAATATAATCATATAATAAAGTAAGAATTTTTTCATTGAAGTTATATTAAATATCTTTATATACCATTGGATTTGTCATTTTGGCCAACATTATATTATACCTCAAGACATTCATTAATAAGTTCATTGGTTCCTTGTGTGATCTTGGCAATTTGTGCATATGACATCTTTTCAGTAATGTTGATTGAAAAATGTGTAAGGAAATAATCTACCAAAGGATTGAATGCTCATACTGATTGTATTGGTAGATCATAAAACCATCTAAAAGCATAGTTTTTTAGAGGTATTATAGATAATTTGGTTAAAATTTTGTCATTAGAAGCATAATCAAGGTATATGTCATAAAAACATCAAAGATGTTGCTTAGGGTCACCCTTATCATCATAAAGTGTGAACTTAGAAGCAACAAAACTGGTTGGATAAGTGTGAAAATAAATCTCAAGTGCAAGAGAATTATGTAACACATCTTGTGAATCAATAACATGAGTTGATTTTAAAACATTTTGTTCAATGTTGGTAATCTTAGCTTCTAAAGTTTTGATACTTTGGATAAGAGTTTGCATAATAGACCTATTGGGATTAAGATTTGATATTTGGGAAGTCACCAAAGGGGATGAAAACACCACTTATGTTTATGTAGGCATTGAAACTAGAAATAAAGTTGAAGTATTGATTATTCCCATGGAATATGTATCAATATTTGTTTGATCTTCGGGGAACAATGGTTTGAAAACATACCACGTGCCCCCACTAAATGTAGTATGAAATGTTGTGCTCAAGGGGAGGGAGATTATAAATGATGTGTGATAGACATATCCAATAGCTCCAATATTTTTATCAACAAAGAGTAGTTGTTGTTTAATAGCACCTTTTACTTTTTTAGTTTCCAATACAGTATTAAGGATCTTGTGGAGATCTTCAAGATTCTCACAAATGCATTCTATAAATAATGAAATATATTTGATTTGTTCTTGATCTACTTATTTGTGTTATTTATTTTCATGTGTTTCATTATCATTATGATCAGATTCATCCTCTTAAGATTTATTTTAGTATTTTTCTCATTGTCATTATTAAAACTCTCATTATTAGTAGAATTTGACATGGTATTAACTTGAGACATTTTTAGGTGGTTGATGGGGAAGTTAAAAATGTTTAGTAGGAACCATACCTATTATAGGACTATGCCTAGGTTTCATACAAATGATATAATATATTTGAATAAATACATCAAGTAAAATCCTTATAAGGATAAAAACCCTAGAGAAATCAATGATTTGCATGAGAACACTCATAGTTCTGGTTCACCAAATGTTTAACCCTTTTTGGAAATAAGAATTAATATAAAAGAAACTAAGCTAATCAACTAACGAGTAAGATTCTATAGAATTAGACCAATTAAATGAATTTAGATTATACTAATATTCTGATGATATATTTTTAATCTAAGCATATGCCAAATATGTAAAGTACAACATTCAATATTATGATCATAAAAATATGAAGGATAAGTTGTATTTAGCTTGTAAAATGATGCACATGAAAATCTAAGAAATGTAGGTGAAGAAGTGGATTGTCTAAAGATGTGGATCCCATTGTCAGATTCTAAATATTTTATTTTTATTAGCCTAGACACTTGCATTTCCATATGGACACTAACATCGATGCTATTGGCTTGATTTAACTACTAGTGTTTTGTACACAATATTTTTTTTTTGAAACTTCCACCTGCACATGTTAGGGTTTATTTTCACCTTTTATATTATGTATTAAGATCACATGCTTAGGTTATTGATATCATTCTTTTGATCAAAACTTTATATCCTCTTATTAGGGTATGCCACCTTGAAAAATGGGGGCTAGTGGGCTCAAATGAAGTCGATATAACCTTAAAGATCCTTATGCTAGTGAGCACTACCTATATATCCATAAAATTTGAAGAGGGCCTTAGACCAATTTAGTTCTCCCCTTTATATGGGATTCTGTGTGAACAATTATGTAATATTTTATATGCAAGTACATGTAGTGATCTATCTTATAACTTGGAAAATAATACTTAAAGGATGTTCTTTGGATGCTTTAGACCTATAATAATATTACTCTTATGATTTATTTGGAAATAGGAAAGAATAGGTAATAATAGCTTAGTTTTGAAACTAATTCTCAATAGTGTAGTATAAGCTTGAGAGGTGCTTACTAGATGAATAATGAGTGGGGTTTATCTTGTATTTATACCACACCTTTTGAAATGTTTCTCATGGAAGGGTTAATGAAATAAAATAGGCTGACCCATTCATATCAAAAGATTTGAAAATTTGAGTGTTTCTAAGGTACAAGCACATGTTGGAGCAGGGACACTAGAGTCCAAGTATAAATTTAAATGTCTAAGAAGATATAAAATTGTTTAAGGTCTGTGACTGATAGTGAAGGATATATATATCATGTTTTAAGCATATTTTAGGCTACATGTGATCTAGGTAATCATAATATTAGGTTTGAACTATAATATAAGCATTTAGGCACAATGATATGGTGAACATGAGCCTTTTAGCTACAAGGCATGTCAAGAATTGATGGGTAGACCCATGAGTGATATTTTCCAAGTGCATAATACTAGTTTAACATATAAATCTAAATTTTAGTATCTAAACATTATATAAAATTTAACTAATAAAATCATAAAAATAACACATGATATGACACATTTATAAAAGAAAAGACATTGAAACATTCAATAACATACTATGGTACAGTTGGATTTACATGTACAAACATTAATAATGATCAGAGTGACATCCCACAATTAGGAATATGACTATGATATTGATTATGATCATGAAAATATTGGTATGACACTCCTGACAACACAAGACCTATACAATGACATCCCATCCCAATTGGTGGGTTAACATAGAATTTATATGGTGATTACCTTTTTATGCAAGAAATCCGTGGGAATGCCCTATAGACCAAATCATTGGTTAAGCCACAATACTTTCCACTATATATATCTCCTTAATATCTAACCATTCATTTTATTCTTCTATCCCTTGGCTTTATTTTATTTAGATCTTATCTTTTGATTATCTATCTTGATCTGAACATACCTAACACTCATCCAATAATGGCTATAGTGGATATTTTTCATAGCATTCCACTTACTCATTCTTGCATATTAGCTATCTATAAGTACTTTGGCTTTCATTTAGGATTCTAGAGTACACTTTGATTTTTTACCATTGGGGGAATGCATGTTATCATATGACATTGTGCTAAGATTTTTATGTTACAACATAGGCATATTGCTTACTTTCACTTCTCCACATTACCATTTATCACATCTAGTGCACTCTACACCATGACACATGTTGTAGATTGTTTGGATCCCTCCCGTTCTTCTATTTTTAAAGCCCTGTTACTTGCCTTTTGTAGATAATTCAAAAATTGTAAAAAAATCAAATAAAATAAAATATTTTAATATCTAAAAACATTCAAAATATTTTCATAAAACTAAAAATCAACAACTGAGCATAACCTGCATTATGAGATTACTTATTTACATATGTTATTTATCATGTGTTTTGGTAGATAACTTATTTGTTTTAATACAGACATGCATTTCATGAGGTATATAAGTGTGATTTAGGACATACATTCTATACATGGATTCTTAGATGTTGAATTCCCTTATATATAGTGGCCATGCTTATATTAGGGCATCTAATTTTATAGGTTCCATTAATAATAGGCTATATCTCTATATGAACTCTCTACCATGTCAAGCTACATATCTTAAAATTTTCTTGTTATTTGTTCATGATGAGTGTCACTTAACTCCTCATTTAATCAATGTTCAATTGATGTCTTATCAACCAGGGTTGGTGTCCAAAGCTATCTACAGTAAGGTATATGATGGTAGATCTAGAAGTTTGCTTGTGGGGGTGTTTGATGGTCTTATTTTAACTTTGACTAATGAAAGAAATGTGTCTTAAACTACTTGATTCACTCTTTTGCTGAAAAGGAAAAGATGTAAATATTTAATTAAATAAATCCACTCTTTTGCTTGAAATTAAAATCACACTCCTATTTACGCTTGCATGGAAATGGAGATGTTTAACTAGAAAAGAAGATTTTGCTTCACACATTTGCTTTAAAAGAAAACACATTTTTCTTGAAAAGGAAATGACTTTGGAATAAGGAAATGACTTTTAAAACTGTGAATTTATTTTGATGTTTTATGAAGGAATGCAAACATTATCAAGATTCTAATTAGTTATAACAAAGAGTTAATGTAACATAATATAAATACCGTACATAGTTCCTGATTCCAAGGAGAGTTGGACCTTGCTCCTTTCGGACTTAGGAACAAAGATTAATCAATACTGGAAACCAAAGTGATAATTCATAAAACTAAAATGATTACAATCTGGGTAAAACCTATAATATGCTTGTACATATCTTTTCTCTATTCTCTAATCTCTATTATATATCTTTTTTTAATAATGAAAGTCTTACATTTTATACTAATATAAACAACTCAAAATATAATGCAAAGAAATAGGATTCCTTGGTCGATCCACTCATCCAAAGATAAGAGATTGGATTTCTAAGAGATCCAATTATCTCAGTGAAATAGATATACTATCCTATAATAGTCCTAAGATCCAAATATATACAACTTTTTAAAAATCAAATCCTATAAAACAACAGGCAAATATTTTCCTTATTTGACTCCAGCTGGAATGATTCTCTCTCATTTTATTTGGCCATTAGCTTCCCCATTTGTAGCTTTATCTTTACAAAATCCATGGAATGGACCTTGCAGAGTCAATATGAATGAGCCTATCGAGTTTGTATAAATAAGCCTATAGAGTCTATAGAGACAAGCCTGCAAAGTTGATAGAAACACGCCTGCAGAGTTCGTAGAAACAAGCCTACAGAGTTCGTAGAAACACACCTGCAGAGTTCATAGAAACAAGCCTACAAAATCCATAGAAGTAAGCCTATGGAGTTCATAATTCTACTGGATGGAGATCAAAATTGAATTTTCACTATACATCACCTGTATCTTCTTCTTAAATATTTTTCACAATAAAAATCACTAAAACATGCTATGTATTAGACATTAATGACAAAGTAAAGGTTTGGTCTTTAGTTCAATATAAACAAGACAAGTATCTACTTTCCATGTAATAGCTATCTAACAATCTATAATTTGCATAAGATAATATCCTTCGAGAGATGAATTAAGGGAAATAACATGTCAATAATGAGCCATATTCTGAGCTCATCATCTCCCTGAGGCTTTACCTTTTGTAAGTCCTATTGTAAACATTTACTGGTATTCGTAGCTCTGGCATCTGCTTTCCACACTCTGACTCAAATTATATTCATCAAATTCATCTATTATATGCTTGTCTAAATTACTTATAAATCCCTAATGCTCTTGAATCATTTGTTTCCATATATTGAATTGCTCCTCTGATTGTGGAGCCTAACTCTGCCATCCTGAAATAGGTATGATTAACAAAGGGGGTCTATATCTCATGCCAATCCATTTATATTCTCCCCAAAAGTTTATTACCTCTATTAAGATTTTCAAAATTGAGGAAGCTCTCCTCATACTCCATCTTAAGTTATTTGGAGACATGACCTCTCATCTTTTAAGAGGCACTGAAAGTTGGTCCTACCTTTGCACACTTGTAGTCACCACTGAATCAAAACTTTGTCTTGAAAACAAGTCAAAATAAATAACACAATCATATAAATCTTGTAAATAGTGAGTTTTAACTTCAATGCTTAAACAATAAAAGTTAAAATTCTATTTGATAAATCTAGGAATAGGAAAGGCTAGTCTGACACACAATCTCGTAGTCTTAGCATGATTTGTATACTCCTCAAATATAATTTTCCATTATAGTTGATTTTTGAATGTAGAATGTAATGCTCTCAGTTGAACTTCTCCTACATGAAGGTTTATCAAAAAATTATTGTGCTCATGGTCTCCTATGATCAAATCATGCAAATAAAACTCATAAAGCAAATCCTGCTGACCAGGTTCAACACTATAGAAAATTTCCAAAAATATTGTTGGCTATAAAATCTTGTAAGGAAGATGACAAGAGATCCTTAGAACCTACCATCTATAAAATTGTTTAAATACAAATAAACTATATGCAAGAGAAGGATTCCTACATGATAAACGAGATTCCCCTAATTTGCATGCATCCTACAAATTTTTTTCTAAATCTTGGACCTTAGCTTTTAATTCTTTCTTTTGATTTTATAATATTTTGTTTGAAGAAGTTGTAACTTTGTTTTTCTATTTAAGTATGGAATATTCTTCTTCAATTTGATATAGTATTTACAAGGGAGGAATACCTGGACAACTTTTTTGATAACTGTGGTCAACAAATACCTTAGGAGGAGAAGGTACAACATCAGAAGGTGCTTTGAAAGAGTTTACCAAACTCTGCAATCTCCTATTCTCCTTAAAATTTTATACATATATCTAGAGGTATATTTTTTCTCTTTCATTTTCATTTATTGTTTCCTCTAATCTATGAACTTCTGCTACATGATTGGTAGATGCCGTGTCTAATTTTTGCACCAATAATGAGTTAAGATGATCTTTATTTTGTAATTGACTGATCAAGTCAACAATGTCAGCTATTTATTGTTGCTCTAGAGCTTGAGCTTGAGAAAACTGTAAGGTTAAGTGCATAATAGGATCGTTTAAATTAGATGACTCACCTTTCTCATTTATGCATATAGTTTTCCCTATATTTATTGTAGTTTCAACTGAAACAGGTGGTTGTCCCACCATACTTAATTCCTCTACCATGTTTGGCTCTTCTTCTAGAATTGGCTCCTCTATTATGATTGGAGAATTCCTTTCAAAAGGAATTTCTTTAACATCTACAGTTGCAGGGATATTTTGATGTATGGGGGAATGAGATATCATTTTAAGACTATCCAAAATGTCTATAGCCTCTTATTCATCTTCATATGTCAGAATTAGCTTTCTCCTTCTTTTAGTCACTCTCTAAGCTACACTCGATTATCTTTCCTTCTCAACCATTAAACCCTCAATCTTCTCAAGTTCTGTAGCAACCTTTCATCTCAATTTTCTTCTTCCTGACAAGGGAATTGGTTTCACTATAGATTCATGAGGTTCTTGTGGGGACCTTAAAACTTTAGGGATTTGAGACTTTGTGATTCATCTTGAAGAAGAAGAAGGGACTTATGTTGAGACCACAGTTTGTGATTTCTTCTTTGGAGTTGTTTTCTTAGCTGATGTAGCAGGTGGAGATGAATGTTCCTATGGTAAATTTGGGGTTTTTTGTGTAGGTAGATTTGGAATTTGTTGTGCTACACTATTATAAAATTCCTCCCAAACCTCTTGTCCTTGCTAAAGGAAGTGATGTTGGATAATTAGGTGAATAAGGCCATGGTGCCTAAGAGTAGCATTAGGAGTTGTAGTCATAACTTGAAGGGCACCATATAAGAAGGATGGGAGGTTAATATTATACTGAGGGCTTTGTCTCCCATGCTTAAGGTGTATTAATATTTTCATGGCATCTCCTCCTAAAAGACCGTGTTGCCCCTCACAAATGATATACTTGAGTACCCACTTGGCTACAGATTTCTAGGGTTCAAGAAGTGAATTTATAATAATCCCTTTTGATTTTCCCTTAGAATCTATTATACATGAAGTCCCAATCTGCTCATTACCATTAAATTAACTAATTAAACTACTACATGAAATTCTATCTGTCGCTCTCATTTCTTCTTTTGTAACTTGTATGATTTGACTTATAATTATAGTTGACACATGAATAATAATGCCTTTAACAACTAAAAACTCAAGGGTGAGATTAATGATGAATTCTCTTACCATTGTTTCATCAAAACCTTGGAATTTTTTAATGAAAGGTAGCCAGCCATTGGCTCTAAACACTACCACATAAGCTTTGTCTTTATGAAACTTTGCTACATTCTTTAGATCTGATCTCATTTTCTATCCCATTTTTATGCAAATTTATAGACAACTCTATTCCTTTAACTTTGATTGGGGTTTAGACCAATCTTCTATTGAAATCATTAGGCAACAGTCACTGAGGATTTGTAGGAAAAAATCATGGAGGATCTATAGACCAACTTATATTGAAGTCTATAGAAATGAAATGGTTCATATGAAACTCTATAGCTGCATGAGTCTGTAGTTTGATATGATGACTTGATACAGTTAAGCACCACACATTTCTATGGAGTGTGCCAGCCATTTTGTCAATTTATTATAAATGGTATGAAATGATGACGTGGTACTTTGATGGTGACAATGATTTATCACTTCATTTAAAACCCCTTTATAAAATCCCATCATTATCATTATTGATGATGGAATTGATTGTACCAAAGTTGCACACTTATCCATACACCTTTAGCAGTTCATTTGCATGCTTCTTCATTATAGTATGTGTCATGTCATTCCATTTTAGAAGGTTATAATTTGGGTCATCTCTGTATAATTCGTATTAATTAAATCAAAGATAATTAGTTAACTAAACATAGAAAAATAGAAGATATGTCTCACTTACTTTGACCTTAGATGTATCTTTTGCTCGCTATTATTTGTCCTGCATAAATAAGTTTGTATGGATTAGTCAATAGGTGTTGAAAGGACAATTTTTATTGCATGGAGACGACCAATCATAGTGACATGATGAGATTCTCTATTTTTTTATAAATTTTGTTTTTTCCCTTTGGCTAGCCATTGTTGGTTTTCTAGCCAAAGCCCTTTTTGCAATGCATAGCCAGCCATTAAGCTAGTTTTTTGGGCATGAATTGTCAACAGTGTCCCCGGAAGGATTTTCACTATTGATATTTTTATTTTTATTTTTAATATATATATATATATATATATATATATATATATATATATGCAAGATCATCAAAGAGTAGGTTCTCTAGAAGAAGTCGAGCCCTTCAAAACAACTACTTGATCTTTTATCTTTTGAACAAATTCTTCTTTATTGAGAGGTTTTTGATAAAGCTTCAATCTATGTCCATTAACTAACAGAGCTCTTCTACTATCATCAATAGGTATTAGCTTAACAGAATGATTTTCAAAGACCTCCTCAATTTGATAAGGTCCCAACCACCTCATTTGTAGTTTTCCTTCAAACTATTGAAATTTGGAATCAAACAACAGTGCCTAATCTCCTTTCTGAAACTTTTGTTCCTTGATTTATAAATCATACCAATTTTTTTTTTGATATTGTACCAATTCAATTCTTTGTAGTGCTTCCATCCTCATCTCATCAAGTTAATTAAACTGTAAGAGTCTATCTTTATGTATTTATTCTAATTCAATCCCTACTTCTACAACTATTTTCAAAATTCATAATTCAAATTCAACAGAGAATCAGGGCTTCTTACCATAAACTAATTCATAAGGTGAAAATCTAGTTGTTATTTTCAAAGTAGTATTATAGGCCCAAACAGCTTCTGATACTTTATCTACCCAATCCTTTCTATTGGAATTAAAAAATTTGGTTAAAATGGTATCCAGTTGTCTATTGGTGACTTCAACTTTCTCATTAGCCTGTGGATGGTATGGAGATGTTTTTCTGTGTTGAGTTTGATATACTTGCATGAAGTGCTTTATCATGTTTGACATGAACTGCGGTCTTTGATCTGAGACTATCTCCCTTGGAGCACCAAATCTTTGCATGATTTTGAAATATAATAAATTAGCTACCATCTCTTCTCTAACATGAGTTAATGCTTCCACTTCTGCCCACTTAGTCACATAGTCTGTACATACTAGGATATATTCTTTTCCTTTGAAAGGAGGATCCACTGGACTTATAAAATCAATTCCCCATTTCTCAAATGGTTTTAAAACCAATTGAGAATGAGGGTGTAGAGGCATTTCTGATAAAAGGATAGGCTATCCAATTCTCTAACAAGCATCACAGTGTCTGACACATTTTTTTACTTGCTGATGAAGGTGAGGCCAATAGTATCCTTCTCCTAGGATTTTGTGTATGGTTCTTTGAGCTAAGTAACGACCTCCTCCTAGTTCATCATGATAAGCTCTGATGATATCATAAGCTTCAACATTTTTCACACCCTTGTGAAACACATGGTTAGGTCCAAGTTTAAATAGCATTCCATTAATCCATTTAAAATAAAAACTTTCTTTAATTAAATGTTTCTTTTCTTTTTGTGAAAATTGTAGAGGAAACTTCCCTATGGTGAGGTAATTGGTTATATCAACAAGCCACAAAGATTTTGATGAAATAGAAAATAGTTGTTCATCTAGAAAGTCATCTTCCACTGGTTCTTCTTCACATGTAGTGTTTATTCTTAACAAGAAATTAGCAACTACATTAGACTTCCCTAGTTTATCTATAATAGTAACATCAAATTCTTGTAAGAGCAACACCTATCTAATAATCCTACCTCCCACAATTGATTTGTTGGTAAGATATCTAATAGCTGAATGCTCTGTATAGGAAAATACCTTGTAGCTTATCATATAGTGTCTAAATTTGTTAATTGCATAGACTATAACTAATAATTCCCTTTCAGTTGTGGTGTATTTTCTTTCAATAGGTGTCATGTTTTTGCTATTATAATATATAACATACTTGTTACCCTCTTTATCCTTTTATCCAAGGATTGATCCTATTGATTTATTAGAAGCATATGTGTATATATGGAATGGGTGAGTCTAATTCAGTCCTCTCAATACTGGAGCAAAAATGAGTTTAGCTTTGATGGTCTTAAAGGCCTGTTGGCAACTTTTACTCCATTCGAATGTACTATCTTTTGTAAGCAAGGCAAACATAGGGGTAGCTATTTAGCTAAAATTATCTATGAAGCATTTGTAGTAACCAACATGTCTCAAAAAACTCTTAATTTTAGTTTATGTTGGTGGGATGGGTAAGTTGGAGATTATTTCAACCTTATTTGGATCTACTTGAATGCCTTTTACAGAAATATGGTGTCCCAACACTATTACTTCATCCATCATCAACAAAAATTTCTCATGGCTCAAAGATAATTGATGTTCTTCACATCTGATCAATACTCTTTCCAAGTTGGTAAGAGCCTCTTCATAAGTTCCACCATGAATGGTGAAATCATCCATATATACTTCAACACAATCATTTGTAAGGTCACAGAATATTGCCAGAATAACTCTTTGAAAGGTGGCTGGAGCATCACAGAGTCCAAATGGGAGTACTCAGTATGTAAAAGTTCCCCAAGGGTAGGTAAATGTGGTTTTATCTTGATATTTAGCTGCTATCATTATCTAGTTATATCCACTAAACCCATATAGGGAAGAAAAATATCATTTTCCTGCCAAGTTGTCAAGAACTTGATCAATGAAAGGTGGAGGAAAATAATCTCTTAGTGTTGATTTGTTCAATTATCTATAATCTACACATACATTTAATTTTTTATTTTCTTTGGGCACAATTACCAGAGGTGAAACCCACTGGCTATCTGAGATGGGGTAAATAAACCCAACTTCCAACAACTTTTGGATCTCTATTTTGACTATCTCCTTTAATGCTGGGTTTATTATTCTTTGTGGTTGTCTGACTGGTTTGATAGATTTCATGTAAATGTGTTGAGTGCATATGCTGGGGTGAATTCCCTTCATGTTAGTATAATACCAAGCAAAAGCTTTGGTATGTCTTTTTAGTATTTTAAAGAGTTGATCTTCCTCTTCAGTTGTTAACCAACTATTGATGTTTAAAATCTTTCTAGGTAATACAATGATTGGTTTTGTGTCTAGGTAGTTGGATTTTATTTGATTGAATTCACTAATCAATGAGTTCAGAGGACATGGATAAGTAAGTAGCTTATGAAACATGGTTACATTATCAACAAACTTTTTTCTAGGAGGAATCAGTCTTGCTAAAGAATAATGGAATGTATATAAGAAATGAGTTTGCTATTATTATACCAATTTCCACACACTTTCCTAAATCAATCCATGATCATATGATGAAGAAACACTAGAATAAGTAGAAGTGGAGGTTTCATAATATTCTATCTGACCTAAGAATCCTAAACTGAGGCAGTCATAGTTTTTAGATTGACAGAATCCATAGCTTTTAGACTGGCAGAGTCTGTAGCTTTCAGACTAGCAGAGTCCATAGCTTTCAGACTGGCAGAGTTCATAGATTTTGGGTATAGGTCTCCATTCAATTATTCCAACTGTTTTTTAACTATGATCATAGCTAAAGAGGAAATGTTGTTTAATGTGTTGTTTGATTCATCCACCCAAAGTTCTTGTATGTGGATTATTGATGGTTTTGCAGGAGGATACAAAGAGATGCATTTGGATTTTAACCTATTAGAAATGGTCATGTATTTTGACCTATAAACAATTAATGCTGCTAAAATAGCCAACCATGGTCTACCTAAGATTATGGGATATGTTAGATTCTTTGTTTTAAGTTGTAAGATGATGAAATCTATTGGATATTCCCAAGATTCTATTAGTACTTCAACATTTTCTATAGTCCCTTCTGGTTTAGTTATAGATTGGTTGGCCATTTGAAGAATGGTAGTTGTGGGTTGCATTCTCATAAGATATAATGCATGGAGAGTATCAGTTATCATAACATTAGTTGTTGCTTCCAAATCTACCAAGACATTAGGAATTTCTTTATCTTTGATTGTGACTGTGATCACTGGGCTTCTTGGATCCGCATATTTTGGAACTAATAGTTTTCCTGCTAATAAATCAACAACTTTTCCATCAACATGAATGGTTCCTAGATATTTTTCTTTTCTCCCAGGGGTCTTGATACAAATGTTTTTGATGATCTTGTTTAATTTAGGTATATCCCTAATAGCTTGTAGTAGGGGTACCTCAATATTAATCTTTTGAAATTCATAGACCAAGTTTGATTCTGGTTTAATATCAATTTCTCTTATCTTTTAGGAAAAGGAACTACTGGTGTAGTAGTTTTTTCTTTGTTTGCTTTAGGGCTCATTTTGATTTTGACTTATCTAGTGTTTAATTGAGATGATTCTATTTTTTATTTCGTCAGGTATCTCAAAAATGAGAACTGGAGGTTTTTGTATAGTTTTTCCTAATCTTAAATGTATGTTCAAACAATCAATAGCTCCAACATTTATTGTCTCTTCCTATTTATTAACATAAATAGGTGCTGGTTGTTTATTTTTTGGATTTACTATTGGTTGTGCAAGGATTGAGGGTTGATTGATTTGTCCTTATTACTAAATAACTGGGGGTGGCATTATAGTTTACTGTTGAAGTGGTCTTCTTGGTTGGGTGAATTGTTGCTGTGGGTTCCACTACTGATTCCATTGTTGATATGGCTGTGGCATCCATTACTGCTATGGTACCCATTATTACTATGGCTATGGCATCATCCATGGGGGTTTTGGAATCCAATCTTGTCTTACCCATAGATTTTGGATTGATGGAATTTGGATTTGACTCCAAAAAGGTGAAGGAACTGAAACATTCCAGGGTGCCATCCATGGATTAATTGAGTTTCATGCATTAAACTATCCTTGAGCCTGGTTTTATGGGGTAAAGTTTTGTCTTTAAATATAATTTACTTTTTTAGTGGACTGGACTTGTGTTTTCATTTGATTTTTTAAGACAGGTAGAGCGGTGCAATGTTTGGTATCATGATCTATTGCATCATAGATCTCACATGATGAAACATTGGTTTTATCTAGGGGCTAGTCTCTAAGGGCATGTTTCTATCTGCACTTAGGACAATAAATTTCTAAGGGTTCTATTGCATTTGCCTTAGTTTTAAGGCCATCTAAATTACTATTTAGTGTAACTAGGATATCCATCTTTAAATTGGTAAATTCTTCCATTAGCTTACCCACTTCATTAGATTTTCCAAATCTTCCTCTCCTAATTTTGGGTTTTGTTCGAGAGTAATTGGTATAAAATTTAGCAATTTGATTGAAGGACAATTTATTTATATCTCCACCCCCATCATATTTAAGGCATCTCTAGTATCTTCATCGAACCATTTTAAGAAAAATAATTTCTAAACTTCTTCAGTGAGTGGATAATTGTTTCTTTTATGAGTTAACATGAATCTATCTAAATAATCCTCTAAAGATTCATCCTCATTATGTTTGATTTTGAAGAAATCCTCTTTTCTTTCTCATACTCAGTAGTAATCTTGGTACTTGTTTAAGAATTCTATCTCCATGTCATCCCATGTTCTAATAGAATTGCCATGTAAACCTATGAACCATCTCATAGCTACATCTTTAAGTGTAGAGGGAAAAAGTTTTAATTTTTGGCTATTTGTTGTGTAATCATAGGTTTGACATAACAACTTAAACTCAAATAGGAATTGATCAGGATATTCTATATATCTTCCCTAAAAATTTGGCAGATTAGTTGGTGAAATATTTTTCATGGGAGTTTGATCTTTAGGATCTGCAACAATAGGAAAGGAAAAAGTCCTTCCTAGTTTTTTAAGTTGTTGATTTTGTTGGAGACCCATATTTTCTTCTTTTGATGATGTTTCAAAGCTGGGATGATTTTCCCACTGAATATTTGTGGTATCAGTTATGGGTTGTTCAAAATTCTCAAAATTTGCTTCAGTTATGGATTTTTGAAATGCTTCTTCTAAGTCCTTGGAAATTTCTAAATAATGTCTTCTTGCAAGAGATTGATCTTGAGGAATTTGTCCTATGGGGCTTGCTTGTGGCAATGGCCTCATTTCTATCCAAGTTTCTAAATATTCTTGTAGATAGGTTTCACTTGTAACTTCTAGTTCACTACTCAGAGATGTTGAAGGAGTTTCAACTTGTGTTCTTGGTGGAAATGTTAGGATGAATCATCCTTTAGAATCTCTAGGATGGTACATCAATTTATTGAATTATTTTGGGATTTTAAATTTTTTACAATTTTTCTCTAGTTTTTTCACTCTAGACCAATAATTATAACCTTACTAACACCTTATGTTCCCAGAAATGATGCCAAAAATGATGAGTGTCATTTAACTCCTCATTTAATTAATGTTTAATTAATGTCTTATCAACCAGGGCTAATGTTTAAAGCTGTCTGCAGTAAGGTATAGGATGGTAGATCTAGAAGTCTAATTTTAGGGGTGTTTGATGGTCCTATTCTAACTTTGAATAATAAAAAAAATGTGTCTTAAACTACTTGATTCACTCTTTTGCTGAAAAGGAAAAGATTTAACTATTTAATTAAATAAATCCACTCTTTTGCTTGAAAGTAAAATCACACTCCTATTTATGCTTGCATGGAAATGGAGGTGTTTAACTAGAAAAGGAGATTTTGCTTCACACATTTGATTTAAAATAAAACACACTTTTCTTGGAAATAAAATGACTTTGGAATAAGGAAATGCCTTTTAAAATTGTGAATTTGTTTTGATGTTTTATGAAGGAATGTAAACATTAGCAAGATTCTGATTAGTTATAACAAAGAGTTAATGTAACATAAAATAAATACCATACATAATTCTTGATTATAAGGAGAGTGGGTCCTTGCTCATCTCAGACTCAGGAATAAAGATTAATCAATGCTAGAAACTAAAGTGATAATTCATAAAACTGAAATGATTATAATCTAGCTAAACCCTGTAATATGCTTGTACGTATATATATATATATATATATATATATATATATATTTTAATAACAAAAGTCTTACATTTTATACTAATATAAAAAACTCAAAATATAATACAAATAAATAGGATTTCTTGGTCGATCCACTCATCTAAAGATAAGAGATTGGATTTACAAGAGATCCAATTATCTCGGTGAAATAGATATACTATCTTATAATAGTCCTAAGATCCAAATATATACAACTTTATCAAAAGAAAATACTTTAAAAAAATAGGTGGGTATTTTATTTATTTGACTCTAGCTGGAATGATTCTCTTTCATATTATTTGGCCACCAGCTTCCCCATTTGTAGCTTTATCTTTACAGAATCCATGGAATGGACCTTGCAGAGTCGATAGGAATAAGCCTGTAGAGTCCATAGAAATAAGCCTACGGAGTCTGTAGAGACAAGCCTGTAGAGTCCATAGAAACATGCCTACAGATTTCATAAAAACAAGCCTGTAGAGTCTGTAGAATCATGCCTACGGAGTCCATAGAAACAAGCCTGTAGAGTCCGTAGAAGCAAGCCTGCAGAGTCTGTAGTTCTACTGGATGGAGATCAAAATTGAAATTTCACTATACATCACCTATGTCTTCTTCCTAAATATTCTTCACAATAAAAATCACTAAAACATGCTATGTATTAGACACTAATGACAAAGTAAAGGTTTAGTCTTTGGTTCAATATAAACAAGACAAGTATCTACGTTCCATGTAATAGCTATCTAACAATCTATGATTTGCATAAGATAATATCCTTTGAGAGATGAATTAAGGGAAATAACATGTCAATAATGAGCTATATTCTGAGCTCATCAGTTCATATTTTACATTGTGCTATATATGTTACTTTGATATAATATGGTATTAATACATTTGGATGGTGTAGACTTATTTTCACTTGTTCTATGATTATTTGATGTTGTTTACTTTCTTTCATAATAAACTAGACATTGCTTGATTATTTTATGTCTCCTTTGGCCTTTGTGTGCAATAATTGATTGAAAATATCTATGATATTTGTGCTTGGTATGTGTGATATTTGAACATGTACATTTCTTGAGGCCCTTGGCCCTATGTTTTGTGTGACATTTTAACATGTCCCTTATTTTGAACATTCTTAATGTCCTTGGTGTACAACCTTGGACTTATCATATAATATTATGTGAAATTATTGTTTGTTCTAATTTTTGAGCATGACATGCACTTTTACTGTGTATTCTACTTTAGAGATGGTTACTTTACAACATGCTTCATTGTTAATCTATATATACATGACACTTGTATGTCTCACATTTAATATATTACACACATGGTTTAATGAGAAATAAATTACTATGATTACATAATCTACACATTTTGACATAATATTGAATGATTATATCATTATCACATGATACATTGACCTCTTCTTTTAAGATGAGTGACTTGAAAGCTACATCCCTCATTTCAAAATTGGGGTATCGAAATGGGATTATCTTAGAGACCAAAACTTCCAAAAACAATATTTGGGATAAAGTGCATGTTTTAAAGATACAAAATGTATGTTTTCAAAGATTCAAAGAAATGAAAAATTAGATTCTTTAACATAATAGATGTTTTCAAAGTTTCAAACCAATTTAGAAATCAAACACATGACAAATATTGGCACATTAATATAAATACTAGGGGCATACAACATGTATATGCACTCCCTTTTTAAGTCTCAAAAGTATAAAATCATATATATTTGAATGCATATAAATGAGCATATTTAAAATAAATAAAAGATCAAAGTTATAATGTGCAAATCGAGTTACAAATGAGCATATAGATGAAGAGCATTCTATACCAATGGGCACAAATTGAAGAGGCATGCTGATTGTTCATGATTTTATGCACATTATTTAAATTAAAAGTTATAATTTCAAAGGAAAAACATTCATTTCAATCCAAGTTTTTGAGAAATGTGATCATGACGGGGGCATGAATATTCTTCATTCTCTTTTGATTATATAAATTAGAATCTAGATCTGTTTATAGTGTGCGATTTAGTTTATTACATACAATGTACATCAAGGTTCAATAACACTCAATGGATATATAATTACTTATAGTAAACCCATTATGTGTTTCCATCTTCTATTACATGTGATGTACATTTGTATTTAGTGACACTTAATGACTTTGGCATCAATTATAGAGAACCCATCATGGATACTATTTCCAATTAATAAGAGTTAAAATAATGCATATTTCCAACTCAAGAGCTTGATTAAATATTCACAATTAGTACTTGATCACTCTCAATTTAAGACTAGTTCAAAATTTTTTAAGTGCTTCAACAAGGGGGCTAAGTTTTATTTCATTAGTTACATGTTACATGGCAGTTTGGTTACATCTCCATATAGGTGTACTCCTTACTTTCTATCTTTGTAATTTTTCAATTTCAAAAGTTCAATTTTTCAAATTTTAAAATAGACAAAAAATTAATTCATTTATTATTGTAGGTTTTTCTAAATTTAAGTACCTTGTACAATTGAAGTATCCTCTCAAAGACAAAGTGTGTTGTACACACTCAAGCTTAATTATTTCTTCTTTACTCTAGCAATTTCATTACTATAATAGGGGAGAACGTAGACACATAAATCTGGTCATATATACTTGACAATGCTAATTTTTGACATTTTTTAAACCACATGACTTGCACCCAATTACATGAATCTTATTTTCCATTCTTCTAAACCTTCTACCTATATAAAAACTCACCCTTTATTTGTCATCACTACTACATAAAATTTTCAATTTCAAATGTTCAAACTACTTAAATTTACCTTTAGACTATCTTTAGCTTAGAACAAGTGTTCCTAATTTTTTGAGATAGATCTATACTAGGCAAATAGGAGTGCCACTGCACTCCTATCCACCTAGGCTATTCGCATCCCACACCAAGTAATGACTAGTTTATAAAATTTAAATCATTACCTTTTGGGTCTTCCTGCATGTTTCATAAGGTTGGCTAAAGGAAATTAACAAAATTTTCATCTATAAATACATATCAAAGGTCATTCACTATACCCAATATATATTCACTTTTTTGAAGCTTACACACTATTTCACATTAATAAAATTACCTTATTCTTTTAAAGTTCAAGATCACTCACATGTAGCAACCATAAGCCAAGTCAAGAGCATTCCAAAGCAAGTCAAGAGCTATCATTATCAAGTATTGAAGCCATATTCTAGATACATACACATAGGTAAGGAGCATTATTACACAACCACTCTAGGTGGGAGATTTTCATGGGTTTGGTTTCATTTATTGGAGTATTAGATACATAGGTAGTGGTCAATCATCAAGGGGGTGAATGAGGTTAGCTTAACCCATTACACTTGCCTCTTTTTGTAGATTTTCATGCTTCCAAATTACCCTCAGGGTTTGAAATAAAAAAATAAAATAATGAATTTTACATGGCATAATCCAAATTATGATATCTCAAATCAATCAACATACACAGGTGTAAAATATGAAACAAATAGAATTTTTCATCATAATCTATTGGGATAAGTCTATGCTCCATGAACTTGAGTGACCTCTTTATTGTCCACTTACATTGATTTTGTCCAAGAATATTTTGAGATTCTATTACTAATTTTTCATTTTCAAAATTATTCTTCTTTCTATATTTTCCTATCAATCAGTGATCATAGTTAATTAGGACAAGTTCATGATTAACAAACATGAATGGCTTGTGCTACCATCCACTTATAGTGGTCCTATCTAAGAATAGTTTTGATGTAGGAGCATCACTAAAATTTGTAAATTTTAGTTTATTTCTAATATATTGAGTATTTAGAGAGTCATTATAGTAATTTGAGGTTTTTAGGAGTCACTATTAAGTGCTATATCTTTGTCAAATTTGAATTGGACTCACTTAGGCATTTTCTCACCTAAATGATCATTTTAAAAATTTGAAAAGCCTTGTATAAATACTAGAGTTTATTCATGTTTTTAAAAGGTCATTTGTTGTGAGATTGTGTGTTAAGGGTATTTAAGAATGTTTATGGTGGTTTATTACTTGTTAGAGTTGATGTTATTCTTAAGTCCTAACTATACCTAAACATACTAAAGGTATGTCTTTCCTTGCTATGTTGGGGTAATCAAGAGGTAGTGAGGGAATTTATTGGAGTTTGAATAGGTATATGTTTGGTTAGTAAGTTAGTGAGGATAGAGAGAAAGAAAGGTGGTAGAGGATTTTGAATGGAGAATAGAGGAAACTCAAAAAACTAAAAAACTCTATCTACATAATCAATTCTGTATGAACTTGTCAAGATCAGGAATGTGGATGAATAAGAGAATATTTTGTAAAATTGAAGAATTAATTACTTGTTATTGACATTGGTAATGCATGAATTATTCATTTATTGATATGGATAAGGTAAGAAAATTTTATTTGAAAGTGAGGAGTAGCCTTATGTTTTACTAACCCTGTATAACATGAATTCAATGTTCAAGAATGAGACTGAGTATGCATATGAGCGAGGAAAGATTATATAGAAAGAGTTTGAAACACATATATATGTTGATAAGCTTTAATTTTTAGTAATTTAAGGTTCTTTACTTTGTATGATGTTATTTTTGTAAAGACTTTATGAGGAGATCAAATAGAGCCCCTATGCTCATGTATTTTGTGTTCTACTAAGGACTGAGATTGCAATATATGTAAGAAAGATTTCAAGGAAGATTGGTGGAAACATATAAATTATTGGTAAGTTATTTATATAACATTATTAAAGGTTATTGTGTGACTTCAAATAATTTTGATATGTATTTCATAATCTAAGGAGAACAAACCCTATGATAGACTGTGTTTTAACACAATGCACCCAAAACATTGAGTAATAAACCTAAAAAGAATTAAAAATGGGAATCCAATGATTGAGGAATTTGTGTGGTGGTCATATAGATCTCATTTTTTTTATATTTGTTTGAAAGTTATTTAAACTCTTGAAAAGATAATTTGACCAGTGTCAAGCTCACACAGGCAGTTATAAACCCTATCCTAGGGTTTTCATACAAAAATGTGGATTGTAAGATATTCCACAAGTGAAAAATACCCAAAATTTGAGATTAGTTAGATAACAATGTTTAATAATAATTTTAATTTTTTTGTAACATTATAATATAGAGGTGTTTGGTTTTAGAATGATTGTGTATAAAGAAGGGCTCAGGAGACCTAAATAGGCCTAAGCAGTGCCTAAAAAGTGATTTGAGAGTGGAGATAGGTTATGAAATTTCATGGGGAGAAGGTATAGAATATATAGTGTCTAAAAATTAGTTTATATTTTTGAGTACTATCCTATCTTTTTTGTACAATGGAAATTTGTCAAGAAAAAGGCTAATAGAAAGCCATAACTAAGGAAGGAAACAATGAATGATAAATAGTTGTGTTTGGAAGTTTTGAGGATTGATAAAGAGAAAAAAAAGGGCTTGAATGATTAGGGTAGTGACATAAGAACGTTGAGGGAGTCAAGACCCTCTATATTAGGTAATAAGCTAATGTGCCTAGATGACTGAGGGAAGTAAGTGATTTAGTAAAAACATTTGTATGAGAAGGTGGATAATGGAGTTGAGAAGGTCAAAGTTGGATTGGCATATGTAAGATGTATATTTTATTGTTTCCATACATGAAAGGAAAGTTTGATGAAGACTTCTACATCAATTTTCATATTCTATTCATGAGCCTGAACATGCAAAATCATTTTTTTTTTTTTTTTTTTTGATTTCCACTTTTGGATATCTAGAATAGTCAACAAAAAATTGTGTTTGAGATCAATATATTTATTCTTAGTGTTTTCTAAAAATAAAATTTTCCCATATTTATCAATTATCAAAATTAGAATTATTGATTATTGTACATATTTAACATTCTGATGTCTTTTTTTATTTTAAACCTATTAAGAAATAAAATTTTATTATTTTTATAAAAAAATAGTGTAAAACATTCACAATCCTCCTTAGCCATCTCAAAGTTTACAAGTTAAATAATTTATACAATATTTAAGGGATTACTTATGAGCTAGAGTCATATTTTAAACTTGGAAAGTAATGGTAAAAAAAGCTTTAGAAATTTCATGTAGAGAAGTGAGTTTAAATTGAGAAATTTTGATGGAATATCTAAAGCATATTGATCCCTAAGAGCAGGTTGCAAAAACTTTATAGGGTTGATCCCTATGTTTGAGCCAATATAAATAAGTGAGAATCTAGGTTGTATATTCTTTGGATATTAATTCATGGCCATGTTCCTTTATGCAAGTGATTTTCTTTCCATAATGATGAATGAAGGAGGCTATGCAGTCAACCTCCTCACACTAAAAATTAATCCATATTGTGGAAGTATGAGGTTGAGGAACAAGATTTCGATCCCTAGCTATAAATATATGTGTACCCACATGCTACATAAATGAAATATCCATATAAAATTGAGTATGTGATATCTTAGGTAAGGCTAACCCAAATTTAATGCATAAAATGATGGAAAACTGGTTGGAAAAGGTCATCTCAATAATCACACCCATTGGTCATTCAAAATCACAAGTAAAAGAAAACTAAGATTGTTTTGGAAGCATGGATCTATCCAAAAATTTGAGGAATTTGTTATCCCCTTAATAAATGTTAGACCAAGTAAACTATGAGGAAGTGGAGTAAAACCTCTATTTGAGATTAGGGATAGAAATACCCCATTTATACCAAAAGTAAAACCAAGCCTTCTACTATCCAACACACCATCACATGGGGATAATCTCCTCCTTATCTTTAGGTTTTTAAATCAATTTGAAATATCTATATGTAAGCTAGTTAGAATCAAGGAGCTTTTTTGTAAGCCAATGCCAAATCTAAGGGCACTACATATTGGTGTCTTATTTTACATGAACTAATGTTTAGTCAGTTTTGGTTAGTTTATACATGCTAAGTGTGTTCTTAGTTGCACTTATTTAGGCTTAAAATTTGATAATAGAGCATTTTATGCTTACATCATTTATCGATGCCACCTTTAAGTGGCCCGATCACATGTGCCACTTAAATGACCAATAAGGAAAAGGGGGATTGTTCTTGCATGAATTGTTTATACCCATCATATCCCTTTATAGTTTTATTAGATGAGTTATCATTATATATGACAAGTTTGTGCTTGCCTCATATTCTTGCCATGTTTGATGCTCTAATTGAGTGATTACAGTTTGAGGAGTGATCATTAGCCTTCATGCTCTCATATCTATCCTATTGTGGTGATCAAGAGCCATTTCCACAATGGTATCATAAGCATTCTCCTTCAAAATGTTAGATATTTATTTTTAAAGAGTGTCAACCTAATCAACATTACCATGCCACTTATCCATTCATGATCCCATTTTTTGAGCTAACCTATTCATATACATATTTTTTTGTTTGGTTAAGATGTACCTTTTTTAGGTATGTATAGAGGGAAACTTTTTTTTGAAGTAAATTTGAGTAATATAACCCCCACCATTGCATCTAAAAGGGTAAACAACCTATGGATTGACTACAAACTATATAGGTGTTTTAGATGATTTTTGGGGGCCTCTAGATCTACATTGGTTACAGTTTTTACCATATAGATGAGAGTAATTTTTTTGGGTTTGTTTCAAATTTTTAATTTTTTTGAAAATATTAAAGTAGTCCTTAAAATTCATATGAAATTGCATGGCAATATTTGTCCCTCTCCATGTTGACATGGTACTCTATAGACTTTTGGGTGTGCCAATCCCTACAATCTACATTCTCTACTCACTTTGATCAGCCATCTGGCAGCTTGCATCCCTACCCTACCATCAGGGTGTTTTTTAAGGAATGAGAATTTTTTAGAAGTGTATATTTATAGGTGAATATTTTTATATTAAAAATTATCAAACATATGTATAATAGGAAATTTTTAAAGAAAATAATAAAATTTAATACTAATATATGTATATATTGACAAATTTACCCATTTTATGGACACTTTCTATGAAAATCTAGCAAATAATTTTTCAAAATTTTATTTGTTAGTGAATCTAAAATTTTAGATTTTTTCCAAAAAATAGCCAATTAGTGAAATGTAGCCCCTAAAAAATACCCTGCCTACCATGTGGCACTTTAAAATTTCTCATGTGTCATCATACAATCACATGCATGTAGATCAATGATGTGTCATTCATTAGTTTAAGCCATATACTACATCAACATATCTATCCTCAGTGCTTGCAAAAATATGTTGGCCCCTTATCACATCCCACTAATTCCATGTGATCATGTTGTTTGTGTTAATTTGTAGCCCTTGACTACCACCATTGATTAAATCACATGACACCATTGTGCCTTAACTACTAGCAGTTAAGGTCAACAATAGCTTTTAGGTATTTCATGTAACCAACCGCTAAGGTGTTTAATCCCCAAAAATTCTCTTTGCCACTTTGTCTCCCTTTTTGGAAATTTGATGCTCTATAAGTGCTATCTCAAGATTTGGGAGGTGTAGGAGGCTTCTTTTTTTTGGATTTTTTGTTTCCACCATAAACATAGTGGAGTAAATTTTAGGACATTTTGGGCACCCTTTTTTCATTGGTACAACATTTATTGCAATGAAACCCTATTGAAGACCTTGTTCAAGCACCATCTCAAACTCATATCTTGAGTTTTGTTTAATATTTTTTTATGTTGTATTTTTTCAAATATAAATTATGGTGAGCTCATTTTAGAAATTAGAATTTTTTTTAATTATATTTTTTATATTTTTTTCTAGATTTGGTGTTCAATTCCTATTTTTGGACATTCATGTACTATAAATTTTGATTTGTCCATTAGATTTCACTATTTTTTAAGTGTTTATTTTTTGGTACTCCATGCATCTATAGCTTCAAATCTATTCCATTATGTTTCAAGATTGTAATTTTATAACTTGTTTGAATATCTTAGCTGTAAATCAAATTTTTAATTCACTATTTATAAAGTGTCATCTATTTATGTTGGGGGATCACTTTTTGTATCTTTTGCTGGTAATACATATTTTATAGGACCTATTTCATCTTATATTTTTGTACCAAAACATTGTAAAAACTACATCATTATAAACAGTTTAAGGGGTGTGGGTTCCATCTCGTTGAGTGTGTTTTGATTTAGGTTCATCCCAAGGCCTTTATTTTTCCATATTATAAATGATTTGTGCCAAGACCTTCACACACTCACACAAGCCAATAATAACCTATAGTTAAAAAATGATATGGTTTTCTTTGAAATATGTGACCTTTAGGAGAACATGGTAAAAATTGTTGAAGAGAATAGGAAAAACAAAAAGTGAAACTCCTTATTTATTTCACTCATTTATGATAGATATTCCTTCATTCAATCATTACAAGAGATAATTTCACACTTTAAACTTAAGATTAACACTATGGACACACATTCTAATGAGCCTAATCCATCATGTGATTCATTACATGTTTTTGAATATAGTATGTATATGATTGATGCACTTTTATCCTATGACCTACTAGAACCTAAGTTTAATATTTTATCTAAAGCACTTATTATTGCACCAGATGCACATCCCTCTTCATATTCATATAAATTTATGCATGGCTCATTTAAGAATCGCAACATAAGTTTTGGCTTATGTATACTCCATTCCATGGCTCACCTTCATAGAGTTATTAGTAAAAATTCACAAGATAATGTTTTCAAAATCCAACATGTTGAATAGAAGACATTGGCTATCAACCAGGTGTTTCACACTTATTGGGTTATATTAATGCAAGTTCAACTCTAGTATTTTATTTCACCTTTAATCAGGGATGAGAAGCATGTATTTCTTTTTTGAAGCATGGGCATCTTGACACACATACGTGTTCAAATTTTTCCTTGCATGCCCCATTTATGCACATGACACAAAATCACATGAAATCATATTCTTATACTGTATGTGTTCATTTGGGATGGATTTCAATTTAATAATGGTGGTGTCATTAACACTCTTCACATGGATTCTACAAGCATGGTTTCTCTACCATTCATTTGTTATATAATTTAAAAGCTTATGTTGGATACTTGGAAATGGTAATTGTGACCTACATTTGTCCTACACAACTTATACATATCCAAACAAGTCTTATTTACCTTTTCTCATATACACATGCTTCACTATGATTCTGACCCCCTATTTTTCTATTAGTTACCTACAATAATGTCTAAGTTTGTGTCAAATCAACTAAATATCTTACTTAGATAATCATATTTACATTCCTATCTCATGATCATAAACATTATGATCAAATAGTTTCATTAATAGAACTCCCCTAAGGTGGATGTTATTATACCTCACCTGGTAATAGATAATTTTAAAATCTAATCAATCCTTAAGGGTCTTCCCATTCACCTAGTGCATCTATGACATGAGACATTACCAAATGGTTTCATATAAATACAAATTAATGTCAAATTTATTGATCATTTGACACTCATATATCACTCATCTACTACACATTGAGAAAAATTACCCTATTCTTACCAATTTACAAATAAATCACTAAGTGTAATCATTATCCAAGCTTGAAGTGCACTAATCCAAATAAAAAATGAACGTTGTAAAGTGTCCAAAAATTGATCACCAGGTGCATTCATATAATAAAAAATCATAAATACACATTCACACTAAGGGGAATAACTACATGTGGCTTGACTTCCCTCTTTATAATATTAGATATATAGGCATCATTTAGTCATTAATAGGGGTGATTGGGGTTAGCTCAACCCATTACACTTCCTACGTTTTTAATAGGCTTCTACCCTTCACAAGTGGACCAAAGATTTTAAGGAGAAGGAGACAAATTTATGGAGTTTATCACATATTCTTGTGTCAGGATTGCACATACAAAATTATTTTAGTTAGGCACAATAAAATGTATGGTGGTAGAGCCTCAAAATTATCTAGGATATTAAAGTCAACCCATAATCAATTCTGTTGATGGATTTTTCCTAGCCTAAATTTAGTGACCCTATATGCACAAACATTTAGTTCTAGAGCTAAGCGATTTTCAAGCCTACTTCCAACCCTTATTCACTATTAGAATTTAATCATAGTCAGCCAATGAAATATAAAAGCTAATTACCTCGATCTCTTTAGTATTTTATATATTTAGCATATGCCATTGTCAAATTAATTTTAGTAATTTACATTCAAATTCATGCTTAATTTTCATATTTTATAATCTAAATCACATTCTAGATTTTACCTTAATTAGGGTTAACATTAATCCAAATTAGGTTAAAACATATTGGTGAAACTCAATATTATTTAAACCATTTCAAACCCTAGCAACCCCTTAGGGTTTCATACTTCCTTCTAGGTTTTTTAAATTTTAGAGTTATGGTTTAATTTTTATCACTGTATATCTGATTTTTCCTAATAATCATAATACACACACAGACACACACGTGTGTGTGTGTGTGTGTGTGTGTGTGTGTGTGATTTTAATGGATGAACACAAATTCTATTTTTGGACTCAAGTCATGATTATAATCATTTCATGTTGTTATAGTTTGATATATACAATTTGGATCTACTATGTAATCAAATGGATTAAATTTTTATACATCAGTAAGGTTGAAATAAAAAATAAAAAATATCAAGCCTTCATCAACTCTTATTGTTACAACATCCAATCCAAGTTACTTCATATTGCCATCAGATAATAAATGGCATGCATGACTCCTTTTATTTGTCCTCTCCCTAAAAATCATAGTGGTACCAATTACGATCCCACCCCCATTATTTACCCATGAACAATATTGAATTTTTCAATCCATATTGTCACCACTTGGAGAGGTAGGGTGCACCACCATGTGTGACATAATTAAGGTTGTAAACGTGTTCCTCCTGAACCCCCTCTACCTCCCATGAAGCAATCTAATCAACCTAAAGGATATGACATAGTTTATCAACTAAAGAAAACTAATGTAAGATCTTTATTATTGAGTTACTAGAGAGATCAATGGTTTACAAAGATATATTATATGAAGTAGTGAATGAGACAACTCTCCCTAGTGACACATAACCAACCTCATTTAATTATATCATGCATACATTAATGGATATAAAAAATTTCATCAATTTTGACAAAGAAGAATTTTACCCACACAACAAATAATAGATCAAAAGTTTCCATTATTTATTCAAGTTAAAGTGCAAAGTAAAGTAGTTAAACACGTTTTGGTAGATAATGGTTCTATATTGAATATTTGTAACACATAATTATTACAAAAATTAATATTCATATGGATAATATCCACAAATCATACCAAAGAATCAAATGATTTGACAACACATTGCACCAAGTACTTAAGACCATATAATTAAATATATAATTAGGCCCTAAATGGTACCTACTATATTTCAAGTTATGCCTAATCATCTACATTACAACTTGATTTTGGGGTGACCTTAGATACATGACATGGAGGTAGTACCATATACATTACATAGGTATATAAAATTTATGTATGAAGGCTATTCCTACATATTACTCATAGATGATGATCCTATCAGATATTACAAGATGGCATAATCTATTAATGAAACTTAGTCACAATCATAGTTGGAAGATAATTCTATCATTCTTACATCATAATAGATTCTAATATATGAGATGCATACATATGAGGTAGGAGAATCAAGTAAAATAAATAATATGAATCCAATTATGAATGTTCATGAAGAACATAAAGTACCACAAGTTACTGTATAGCATAAATAGGAAATTTTAGATCTTCCTTTCTTGGTTAATTTAGAAGATCCCAATTTCATAGTCACATATTGGTATGCGAGTGATGATGATAATAATTAAATGCAATATATGATAGATGATCATTTATGCAAGATAATTTTAAATCTTATTTATCTAGATGAGTACTTATCTAAAAATATGTTTACACCTGTTGGTCATGGAGAGTATCGAGATAATTCATAGGTAAAGAACATTAATAATTTGAAAGTTCCTAGTCAAAACCAATCCAATATTGATAAATGGAAATTAATAGTTCAAGGTAATCAATATGATCAGAGTGAAAACACATGTTATAGTGTTATTTTAAAATAAAATAAAAAGCAAATTCAAGCTTTATGTCTAAGGGTTACATGACTTGATGATAAGGTTGCACATATCTATACTTTTGAACATGCTACTGCCAATAGCACCTTTTCTTGTCTATTACACAAATTTAGGCCTTAAAATATTTCATCTAAAGTATGGGTTAAAAATTAGAATAAATCTACAACTAATGGTTCATATTTTTTGTATAAGACTCCATGTGGATTTCTAAGAGGCATGATTTGAAACAAGTTAATCACTTTTCCTCTAGCACATCCTGTAAAGAAATAAAAATGTTATTATGCTTATCGTAAAATTTAAATATATTATTTTGATAATTATTAAGCATTACAAAAAATATTCAAAATCAAGGCATAATTATAGTAAGCTAATCACCAACTGACCAGTATAAAAATAAAGTCAATATAGTTTCCCAATAAAAAAAGTTTATATTGATTGATTTAAAACTTTATAGGGGCACATACTATTACATAGATACTTAAATATCATACACATTTGTTCCAAATAAATACAAATATATTAAAAAACATTCAAATATTTTAAAACATAAAAAATTATGACCTAAACATGACATGATTTCTAGTTTACACTATTTACACATGTTTGGTAGATGACGTATTATTTTTTATATAAACATGCATTTCACAATGTATTAGTGTGATTCGGGTCATGTAGGTCATACACATATAGATGTTGGAATTTAATATACCTAGGGGTTATACTAATGCTCGAGGCATATTATTCCATAGGTCACACTATTACATGTTATATCTTTATATAATCTCTTACCATGTTGAGCTATCTATATTTCTGACATGTATTTATAGTCACTCATATCTTACATAATGCTACATGAATATTATCCTTTACTATGCTGTGATATTGATATGCATATATAGTTTAGACTAGTTTTTAATTTTTATATGCTTCATTGATGTTGTTATTCATACATAATATGATAGTCATTGCTTATCTATTGTGTGTGACCTTTAGTCTTATGTGTGTGACATTCATTTGTCCCTTGTTTATGACATCTTTATGTCTCTATTATATGGTCCTTGGCCTTTTTTTATCATGACACATGTATGCCATTTTTTGTGGATTAATCTTTATTATCTATTGGGCTTGTTATGATTATTGAACTTGTTGGGATAACTAAATTTGTAGGTGTTATGATCTTGTAGATACTAAATTTGAAATTTATATGATAAACTTGTCTTGTAAACTTGGAAAATATCACTCATGGTTTATCCCTTTAGTTTAGGAACTTTTCACTGCCAAAAGGCTTGTGTTTGTCATCTCACTATGCCTAAATGCTTATATTATAGTTTAAACCAAATATTTTGATTACCTAGATCACTTGTAGCCTAAAATATGCTTAAAATTTGATATATATTCTTCATTTTTAGTTATATATTTTCATAATTTTCCCAAACACTACCATTGAGATTAGGACACTAACATCAATGCTAGTGTCCCAAGTCTAATAATAATGTCTATACCTTATAAACACTCAAATTTGAAAATATTTTGATATGTATGGGTTGGTCTATTTGTCTTAATTAACCCTCCTATGAGATATTTTCAAATGGTGTGGTATAAATATAAATAAAATTCCATACATTTAGACATCTGATAACTACCAAACAAGCACCTATCAAGCTCACTAAATTATTCATATAATTGAGTTCTGATGCCTTGTTCTTCCCTATTTCCATATCATTCATAAGAGAAATATTATTATAGGTCTAAATCATTAAAAATGAATCCCGCAAGTAATATTTGTTAATTTTCAATCTAGATCACTACATGCACTCAAATATAACATATTACATAATTATTCATATACAAGCCCACATAAGGGGGAAAACTAAATCAGTCTAAGGACATATTTTGAGTAGATAAATATATAGGAAACACTCATTTACATAGGGATATTTGAGGTTAGCTTGAATTCACTTGATCCTACTAACCCCTATTTTATAAGGTGGCATGTCCTAATTAGAGGACCTAGGGTTTTGAGATACATATTGATATCCAAAACCTGTGTATGATCCAAATAGACAATCTATAAGGTGAAATGGAATCCTAACAATAATAGGTGTATTTTCAATAAAAGGACTCATAATTCACTCCAATATAAGCATAAATTTTAGGATAGAAGCATAAAATCTAGTGTCCCTATTGCAATGGTAGTGTCTAGGATGACAAAGAGATGATTTCTAGAATTTGAAAAATCATAACAGAGCATCATCTTGACTGTTTCTAAACCTACAATTCTTATATATGCTTGAGCATCATTAAATAAGATAATAATTATTATTTATTCATGATTAAATAATCAAATTACTATTTGTCATTGTACTTTATATATTTAACATATTTCCATAATTCGACATTATAATTGAATATTTTGAATCAAAATTATTTAATTGGTCTACCTTATAGAATAGTCTCCTCCTTAATTGATTAGGATATTATATCAAAGCTTTAATTCCAAATAGGTTTATATCTATGTCACACATGATCTAAAAGAATCAAGGCTACTATATCTTAATATAGTTTACCATTGTTGCATTACCAACCTCATGCCAATGTCAACAACATCGACATTGGATTTCACACCTATATACCAATTTTTAATGATAAATATCCACTTTTATGTTATGAAATAGTTCCTATAGTGTCAGTACTATAAACCTCAACTCATCAATAACAATAGCTAGTGACATCACATTACTCACTGGTTGTGAAGTGGTTTCTACCAAAGCTTGTAAAACTTTAACCAACACTTCATCTCCCTCCATTATATATTAATGTACACTCACATTATTTGTAGTTAGTTACATAAAAAAGAATGAAGTTAATGAGTACATAGTCACCGTGTACACATATGATATCTAAGATATTGTACAAAACTTGGCATAACAAATATTTTATATTATAGCTATACATTAGTTATCATTTTTTTCTCTGCTTTCCTTGTTCATTTACTTATACTAAATCTTCATATCCTCTATCATTTTATAATTCAATTCCATTCATAACCCTCTTAAATCCATTTTAAGTAAGTTATCCATTGAGTCTCCTCCTAGACCCTAGATCAGTGATATCAAAGCTACACATTTCATATCATCTTTGAGTGGTATTATGGTGTATCTAAAATTCATCTCTATTTGTATGCCCACTCATACAAGGTCTAATTATAGGAAGTTAGGGATAAAAAATCATGACCCTTCATCATGTATTACTTCATGTCCTTAGATGGGATAAATCTTTAACAATGCAAACTTCATAAATGTTTCTTAAGATGATAGAGGATGCACTGCAAAGATAATGAGAATAATTGGAAGAAAAACATACACATGAATGAATGAGCATCATTGATCATTTATCACTAACTCCTTCTAACACTCTTATTCTCATCAACCATATGGTGTTAAAAAACCATACAATGTACAAGTTAGTCTAGACATCCCTATGTTTTAAGGTAAAATAGATGTAAATGCACTAGATGATTGGCTTAATATAATCTATTGATAATACATAATTAATCAATTATCTAATTGAAAAAATATTACATTCATTCTTATGAAAGTTATTTTATTAATAAATAAATGGTGGGAAAGCTATTGCACTTCACATGAAAATCATGAAGATGAATTTAAATTAGACATAATTGTAGACACATGGAATGGTTGAGTAACAAAACTTAAGGAAACCTATTATCTTATTAGTGACTATGATGACTAGTACATCAATTTATCTTAGTTGTGCCAAGTCAAAGAATAATTTGTACATCAATACAAAAATACCTTTCATACTTTGGTGTCCAAACTTGGGTTTCATGATTTAGAACAAAACTTTATTTTGAATCATAGCTTAGGATTGAAACCACATATCTAGTCATAAATAGATTTCCTATAGATCTCTTCAATTAGAGAAGCCTACAAATTTAATTTTAAGTTTAAAACAAATGCTAAGACCAAAGCTAAGATAGGAGATTCTAAGTCTTAGATCAAGCAACAATCTAAATATTCAAATTAGAATTACAAACCATGGAATGGATCCAAACACCCTATATAGAATAAGTAACAATCATAAACTAAAAAAAATAAGTAGTCCAAGACTAACAAGCAGTGTTTAGTCTATAACTCCAACAATCATTCCAAAGAGAAGTGCCACACTAGAAAGACTATGCTTGCACAAATTAAATTAGTAGGTAAAAATACTTCGTCATTGGAAAAAGGTAAGAAAATCAAGGAATACAAACCTGGTGCCATAGTGGGTACTACAAATATCTATTACCCTTTAAAAAACAAAGGAAGCAACAATATTGTTCCATGCTCAAATATGGATCAATGCTCAACCAATAGACTTCATCATTGATAATGGAAGTTAGAAAAACCTAATATCTCTTGAAGAAATTCATATATTTGACTTTATATTTATGCCTTACCCATAATATTAATCTATTGGGTGGTTTAGTAAGGGATCCAAGAAACACATCACTCAATAGTGTTAATTTGTGTACAACATGAATCTTTTTAAATCTATAGTCCTTTCTGATGTCTCTCCACTAGAGGTATGTGATTTTTTACTTGTTCCACCATATATTTAACATTGACATGTAATCTATGAGGTAAATTCTATAAATTTTGTCATAGATGTCAGTGATAATAGGTACCACGTACCAAAATTAGTTCCTAATATATCACTCATTAACACCAAAAGTGTAAGAATCTAGTCACATATAGTAATAATTTTGTGTGTATAATGGTGATATATAAATGTAAGAATGCCCTAACAACACTAATACATATTGATATCCAACAGTGTCAACATAGACTGCAAATTTCAACCATAAGTTGGAATAATACATAGATATATAGTTTTCAGTCACACCAAAGGAAGTGCCTACCCACTGTGTAGTAAATCACATTATTTATTTGGTTTTATTAGTGCAGGTATTTATTTTATTGGATTTTTTTATTTGGGAATATTATATTTTCTTACATGGATTTTTAATACATTTGGGGGATATGATTGCTTAGGTGGAGTTAGTGTCATAGGTTTGATTGGAAGACTAGGATGTAACTCCTTTGACCACCTTTTATGGAGGAGTTACGCCTCTATTTTAGGTTCCTTTGACCACCTTTTATGGAGGAGTTACTTGTCTATTTCAAGGGTCTTTGACCATCATTTGTGGAGGAGTTACTCAAAACTCCTATATGTATGCTTCACTTGATATTTTTCACTTAATGAAAAGTTGGTTTTCTCTACTTTGATTTGTCTCTTACAATATTCTTATTATGTGTGATTTATTCATGCTTCAACAACATAGTGGTGTGAACAAGTTTCATCTCATGTGATACTTAAAATTTAAATTCATGTTATTTGGACCCAATGACATCTTCAATATGGTATTAGAGCCTACATGTGGTAAATGTTAGTTTATTTTTATTTGTTATTAAGCTTTCATTCAAAATCATAAGTTATTTGTTATATTTTTTGTATTGTGTGTTATTTTCTCTTCTAGTTTCATGGATCGGTTCTACTAAATCTATTTGAAGGTCAAACATAAAGATTGCATGATTTTGAACTAATTATATATATTGAGATTGTTTTATGGTCCTATTATTACCTTTATGCTCTTGAATATTTTTAGGAAAGACATTGATTTTCCATTATTCATGCCTGGTTCACGGTTTCAGTAGTCTCTTGCTGACTAGTTTTCCATCCACATGTTCTTATACAAATTGCTCTCCAACTATATAGAATCGTGGCAATTATTTTAAGGGTTTTTTGCACCTTAGTTTTATCTTTCTTAATAATTTTTAATTTTTGAATTTAATTGAGAAATGCAAAAAGTTATATTTTTAGTAACTACTACTGAGAAAAAAACCAAATCTTATATTTTGGAGATTGTTAATAAAGTTTTTTATTGTTTTTTAAATAAAAAAATATATTATGGGAGGATTGAATAAGACTTTTAATTTTCTTGAGGAGGTCCAACATTTAATTTTGGTTCCTTTGATTGGGTGGAAGGCTATGTTCTCTCCCTTTCCACTTGTAATTTTAGTGCAATTTTATTAAATAAACCATTAATGATGGGAAATATAATTTGTTATAACTTTTGATTAGCAAATTAGAATTAAAGGTTGTATTTTTAAAAAATGCATATTTTTCATCCTCTTTTCATTGGCATAATCTATTTCATAAATACACTAAAGTTATATAGTGCCATATTTTGGGAGTTCCCTACTTGGCCCACTTTTTGCACTTGTAAAATGTTGGATGCATTATCAATAGAGCTCAATGTCCTCACCTTATTTTTTAAAAACTATCTTTTTTGACTTGTATAAATTGATCAAGACATAGTTTTGGTTGAGTCTAACATATTTTAAGCATGCATTTGAATTTTTTTTTGGGAGGGGGTCTTTCCTATTGATAGTTCAGGGGGGGTGTACTTTTTTTGTGTCACTCTTTAATTTCTACATGCACTTTCAATTATGAAACAACTACAACTTGAAATACTACTAAAACTCAAATTAACACTAAAATGGATTCAAGTTTAATCAACCTCCTAACTCACTTTAACCATCATGAATGGAAAATTAAGATGACAATCATTCTAAGGAGTAGGGGTTTATATATGATATACATGGGTGATGAAACTAAACCTAGCATAGATGTAGAGAAATTTAAGTGGTATAATCATAGTGATGAAGCCTATGGGCTATTGTGTCTTTTTATATCACTTGATCTCCTATTTCACTTAGAGCCTACCAAATCACCCAATAATTTATGGACCATTCTGGGAAAGCTATTTGGGGAGCAAGATGTGACAAGAGGTCATGAACTTGAGAATGAACTCATTAGCCTTAGTCCTAGAAACTCTGAAACCCTCAAGATTTATTCACTAAATTTAAGCTTATGAGATTTTAGTTAAAATAATGTGGGATAAAAAAATAATATGACCAACTTATTCTTTATATACTCTCTATACTAGGTCCTAACTATTTAATCTTTGTCTCTACTTTTCATGGCACTAAAAGTGATTTGGGTGGGACATGGAAAATGCCCTCTTTAGATGATTTCATTAGAAATTTAACTAGGGAGTAAGACAAGTTAATATATATGGGCACATTGAAGTCCATAAAACCTTAAGACTTAATTATTATGAATGGGAAAGCAAAGACTTCAAACAAAGAGAAGAAGAAGAAGAATAAGGATCAAGAGAAGAAGTAATCAAGCTTTTTCAAAACCAACATTTAAGCCTCATATTCCAAATATAAACCTAATAAATATGAGGTTAAGTGTGAATACTATAAGAAAAATGGTCATGATGAACACAAGTTCATGAAGGAATAAATAGATCACCTAACTCATCTCCTAGAGAAGAACAACATAAGTGTTCTTGATTTTGTTAAGTAGAATTCATCAACCCAAGATTCTACCAAGGCAAAGGGAAAAGGGAAAGATAATAATAAGGTAAAGGCTATTTTAGTAATTATAGGTTCAAAATATTCATGGGTTAATGACTTGGGTGCTTCTCACCACATGGACTCTTCACTAGTTGAGTTTTATTCCTTAGAGCCTTGTAGTATGTCTTCTATCAATTTGGGTGATGACACTTCTATACCAATTACAAGGAGAGGCTATGTTTAAATTGAAAGAGTAAAATTTAATAATGTTCTAAGTGTTCATTCTCTTTCAACCAATCTCCTATCAGTGTATCAAATCATTCATATCAACAAAGGCATGAGGGTTGAGTTTTTACCAGATTCAGTTATCATCAAGGAACTGCATAGTGATTCTATAGTGGTACTGGGTAGGGAAGATCACCAAGCCAAGTTATACATATTCTCATAGTTTTCACTTAATTCTTTTCCACCTACATTATTGAATCATTCAGATGGAGTTAGTAAATTATAGCATGAATAGTTTGGCCATTTAAACTACCACCATATTAAACAACTTAGTAAAAATGACATGGTCATAGGCTTGCCTCAAGTCTAATTATCTAATGGAATTTGTGAGGGTTTCTCTCTTAGAGATCATAATAAAGTAAAATTTGACAAAGACAAAGCTTGGAGGTCTTCAAAAAAATTGTAGTTAGTACATAGTGATGTATCTAGGCCTTTTCCTCGTCTATCTTTTATAAGGGCTAAGTAAATTTTCACTTTCATTTATGATTTCTCAATATATACGTGGGTCTACTTCCTTAAGAAAAAGTCTAAAGTGTTTGAATATTTTCAAGACTTCAATCCTCTTTTTGAGAAATAATCTAAGAAATCCATAAAGGTTTTTCAAACTAAAAATGGAGGTAAATATGTCAGCAACAAATTTGAGTAGTTTTACAACACAAAGGGGATTGATTTGTAATGAACAATTATTTATAGTCCTTAATATAATGAAGTTTTATAACACAAGAATAGATACTTAAAAGAGATGGGTAGTTTTATGATTCACTAAGTCCTTGGTACCTTAGTATTGGGTTGAAGCCATTAATTGTACTTGTTATATTTAGAACAAGATTCCTCACAAAACTTTGCAAGGAATAACTCCCTTTGAAGCTTAACATGGAAGGAAACCTAAAGTTGATAAATTTAGGGTTTTTAGATATCCTATTATGACACACATATCAAAGAATAAAAATAAATATATCGAACCTCAGTCCAAGCCTTCCTTCTTTATAGGTTATCTAGATGGTGTTAAGGTGTACTACCTTCTACATCTAACCAAACATGAGTTGTTCATACAAAGAAGTGTTCAATTTTAGGAGAGTCTTAAAGACTCAACACTTAACATTTATTCTCGTTCATTGGATTCACTTAGACTTGATGATTCTTATTCTAACTTGAATCATCTAGAGTAGGTTCCTGAGCTAGGGTTTTCTTCTTCTTCTTCTAGTTTTGATAGTGAGGGAAGTGATGGGGAGTTTTATACATCCATGTCTAGTCATGTTTTAGAGTATGAGGAGTCAGCACCAAACTCACTCACATCTAGGCCTATTTGGGCTAAGCAGATAGTTCAAAGTACATACACTTGGGTAGGGGATCCAAATTATTAAAAATGTACTCAAGTAGATTATTAGAGTGGTCCATATGCTTTCTTTACTTCATTTTCAAATCCACAAACATTCTAAGAGGCTTTAGGCATACTTGGGTGGTATAATGATATGTAAGAAGAATATTCTTCCTTAATCAAAAATCACACTCAAGATCTAACTTCAATTCATAAAGTAAATAAGATGGTTCAATGTAGGTAGATATATCAAACTAAGTTTACAATAGATGGGTTGGTCGATAAGTATAAGGCACAATTAGTTACTATGGGTGTATGCAATCAAAATTACATGATGTACATGAATTAATCCTAGATCAAATGAGATAAAGCACACCTACATGTTTGATTGGGTATACACTTGTTAATTGGGAGCATGACCAATATGGGGATCTATTAGACCTGATTAGGGGATCACTTGTATCATTTGCCACAACATACTATGCTAGGAAGGGTTCCAAATCCTACAGTCTAACACAAGCACACAACAACCCTCAAAGAGTCCTATGATTTGATATTTAACTTATGCTAATAAACAAGAGAGTAAACTATTCTAATAACAAGAAAATTAAACTAATCTAGTGCACACCAAAGCTTGTGGCACAAATTGGGGGTTAGAACAAAATAAATAAACAACTAAATTAAACATGCATAAGAGACATATACTCAAGTCAATGTATATGAAATCCTAATATATGGAAGAGAAGAATACATACTGCATTATCTATCTACTCTTACAAAGGAGAAATAAATTTAGGAATACTTAACTATGAAGATGAACCTGTTGAGCCTCAATGTCTCCCTTAGCCAAGGTGCTTCGTAAGAGATTATTGTGGTTTGTAAGGATACCAAGATAAATCAGCTCTAGGCTACATAGCCTAGCTAAGCATCCAAAATACTTATCCAAAAGACAAGATCAGAACTCAAAAGAAAGTATTGAACCCTAAAGCTTTATTTCTCAAGTAGAATGGTCAATAAGCAGATGTTCATTCACATTTCTCTAGTTAATTCTACTCTCTCTTCTTAATAATGATGAAATAAACTTATATATATATAGGTGGATCTTATCTAAAAACTTTTAGACATGTCAACTATACTAGGTTAACCAGGTCAACCTAACACAATGTTTAGGCTAACTCACTAGGTCTATGCTAGGTTAGTTGGGAGGCTAACAATCCAAAAGAGCTAAAGTGTCCCCAAAACACACTAGGTTGCCCAGGTTGACCTAGTTTGTTGAATAGGTTAAAAGGGTAATAAGGCAAGAAATGAAGGAATAAATCATGACAATGAATGGAATGGATAGGAAGGAGAAGAACAAGCCTAAGGTTCAAGGTTTTAGGAGACAAATGTGTAGATGGCAAGTGGTAAAAATAACAATAATATTACAAAACACTGATGGTCTGCCTACCCCTTTTTCGGTACACCCTTTAAGGCATGCACTCAGATAAATTAAGACTCGATAAGTTATTACAAGATATAAAGTGTCAGTAGTAAATAAAAGTTTGAAAATATTATGTGTATACATATGCCCCAACCGAATCTCATTACGTGTCATGTAAGTTCAACATAGGGTGGTGCTTTGGGATAAAACATGATAACACACAACACTGATGCTAAATATGGTGCAGTAAGTAAAAAATAAGATAAATGAAAGGATAAAATTGAAAAATACATACCTTTAACTTACCTTAATGCTATAAATAAAGAATAAGGCTACAAGAAAGTGAAGGCATCCAATGTAAAGCACACTAGGCAAACCTATAGAAGTTAGTGCAAAATATAGCCAAAAATTGAAATTTCTAGAAGATAGGCATATAGTAGTGGTTTGTAGAGATAGAGATTTTAGGAAAATTGGTAAATTAGGATTGTTAAGGAAATGCTTAAAATATTTAAGGCAAATAAATGACAAAAGGATGACAAATGAATGACAAAATGATGGCAAATAAATGACAAGTGATAAGAAATTAATGACAAATGATTGGAAATAAATGACAAATAATATGAAATAAATGAAAAATAATTTGAAATAAATGATATTGGAAAGAAAAAGACAAATGATAAGTAAAATATGAATGGAAAAAAGGAATTTAGAAAATACTAAATCACATTGGGAAGCATGTAAAACATGAATGACAAATGAAATATCAATATAAGACAAATCTAACAAAGATATGTAAGAAGGTAAAAAGTAAGCTCATGTAAGATAGGCAAAAAGAAAGACATGAAAAAAAATATGAAAAAATGTTGAATGAAATGTAATTAAAGATTTAAGATAAACAAGAAGGCACACATAAAGAGAAATAAGTAATAATAGCAAAAAAGGTTGTAGACTCAGATGTCCACAATAAAAGGGTAGTAAAACAATGACAAATGAAAGAAAAGAGTGATCCATAATTACTTAAACATGTTGTTTCTTTCTAAGGATAGATAAAACTAAAACAAATTAGTGTTGGAATGTTTTTAAGAGATGAAGAAGAGGGAATAATAGAATAGGAAAAATAGATTTGGAATCATAATTTGCATGTCAATGGGGGAAAATAAAATGGGTGGAGAGGAGAATGTAGGAAAAACCAAGGTAGAGGAACTCTTTATCAAAGTCAAGATACTCAAATTAGGTTTGTCAAAACAAGGGGACTTTTGACCTTAAGGACTTATGAAGAAATTCTCTTAGAGACACAAGTCTTGGGTAAACAAATAGAGTATATAGATCATCCCATGAAGGCTATATGCATGAAAAGTAAAATAGACCTACCTCCTTACGATGTGTTCCCTACTCTTCAGGACCCATTAAAGATCCGTTGGTATAATATAAATATTGGGTGCTTGTGTGAGAAAGTAGGTAGAACCATAGAGTTTTTTGAATTCCCCTATTCTAATCTACTGGCTTATCATACCCCAAAGGAATTCGGCTCTATGTGACGCTGACTGTGGAGTTTAAGTTTTGATTGGAGATAGGAGATATGTTTGTAATCACATCTTTTGGTGTGATTTTTACTTTTAATATTTGTATGTTGCCTTTTAGATATCATTGCCTTTTGTTTTAAATGATTTGGATTTTAACTTTTTTTTTGATGGCTTTTTCTATTCCTCCTCCATATAGATTTGGAAAACCAAAGATGGGTGATAAAGATGACTTTCGTTTGAAATATTGGGACAAGGTTTCTAAGAGAAATAAATTCAAAGAGAATGGGGTCTAAGAGTCTCATAAATCTAGGTGAAATATAAGTGCTATCTTGACTTTGACCTTTTTTAATCTAACATGGAGATGAAAGAAAGGGGAAATCAAGAAGAATGACACATAGAACAATTTAAATTGATTCAAATTGCAAAAAAAATGTGAAAAAGGCCAAAAATAAGGGATACAATGATAGTAGAAGTGTGATTCATTATCATAAGACTAAGGGAAATAGATGAAAACATGCTAACATAGATTTTTATGTAAATTCCATCTAGCAAAAGAAGCAAAAGTTAATGTCTAATAACAAGGATCACAAAGAACATGAAAAGATGGAAATTTTATGAGGAGGCCTAGGTCCTAGCCATGGTCTTACCTTATAAATCACAAAATAAAAGCCCAAGGGGTGATAAAACAACATTGCCAAGCAATAAAACGAAGAAAAATAAGTAAAAGATGGTAATTTTGTGAGGGGTGTCGGGTCCTATCCATGGTCTTACGAAGAAACTCACAAAATAAAAACCCACGAGGGTACCAAAAGAGAAATTCCAAAATAAAAATAAGACTATAGTACATCAATAGGTAAATTCTAAAGAAAGGGACAAAATGATTATAAACCTACTAAGGCAAAGAATGACATAAAAAAGACAAAAATGAAAGAGAAATATAAGGAAAAAAAAATGAAAACAAATACCAAATGTGACGTGTAATAAAACAAAAGATGTAAAGGAAAATAATGATGCTTATGAAAGTATGACTAAAATAAGTAAGATACACAAAAACAAATAAACATGAGACAAAAATAACAAATTAGACCTATCCTAACATTTGTATCAAAGATGAGCATGTGAAAAACAAGTCTATAAGTCTCAGAAGGTTTCTTGAAGCTAGATTTGGTTGTTATTATGCATTTTAGAATAAGAGTGGGTATCACAAGATGACCCAAAGGGTACGTGGATTTAGGGATGGGCATCACAAGATTCCCTAACATGTGAGTTGGAGTGAGCTAACATTGAATTATTGGGATGATTTGCATTAGGTTCGTAAGTGTTTTTGAAGATAGGTAAATGTGTTGGTTTTTTAGATTTTAGGGATGTTGAATGTGACATATGATGTGTAGGAGAGGTATGAAGAGATAAAGGATGACCATGTATGATATGTTTTTGAGTAGGCATTTGAACTATGTACTCTTTTGGTTCATGTGGTTGAGGTTCAGTAGATGCCACAATATGTTTAAATTTGTTCATGTTAGATATGCTTTCCTTATTGGTGTAGGAAGAAGGATCAATTGTGGTTTGAACAAAATTAGTGGATGAGGTGTGTTCATTAGGTAGTTGATGTTGGTGTGATTCTTGAGATTGAATTTGAGAAGCTTGAAGATAGTCTTGATAACATTGTTTGGTGAGGATATCAAGATCAAAATGTGGACTAAGCAAGGAAGAAATAAGAAATCAATGAAGATCATGGCAAGAATCATGAGAATGACCTGTAGTAGCAAGCCACCAATAAAATTTATTAGGATTGTACCATTTAGGAGGAGGTTTAGAGGGATCAAAATTCATGGGTTTAGAGGGTGGCAATTTTTGGTTAATTTATTCTAAACTCAGGGGAGGGTGGGCTGGCTTAAAATTGGAGTAATTGGATGCTCCATTTTGAGGTTGGGGAGGCTTAGATGAATCAATGTTATGAGAAGATCATTGAAAAGGTTCTTTAGTAGTTTTTTGAGATGGTTTAAATTGAGTCATAAGAAAGTCTTTCCTTTTTGCTTGGTCTAAGGATTCTTCTAAAGTTTTTGGTGAAAATATTTGAACTTTGTATTGAAGGGAAGGTTTAAGAGTAGTGACAAATAATTTTAAAAGAGTGTCATCATTCATTTTATGGTCCACTTTATGACCAAGGGACTTCCATCATTTGATGAAAGTATGAGAAGATTCATTAGGAAATTGCTTGGTATTGATGAAATAGCTAAGGTAATTTTCAAGAAGATCATCATGATGAAATTCCTCTACTAGAGCATTAACTAAATCCTCTAATTGTGAGATGGAATGTCTAGGTAGTTAGTTTTACCATTAAAGTGCATCACCAACAAAGGTTTTGGATAAGAGTTTGGTGGTAGCAAAGGTATTATTTTAGACCCATTCCTTATATAGATTATCAAAATAATTAAGAAAGAGAGTAGGCTATTTAGTCCCATTATATGTGATAGTTGGATAAATATTTTCAATATCTATGGATGTAATAAATGGAGCTAAAAGCTAATTTTGAAGATATTGAATCATTTTGTTATTCATTGGAGGTTGAGGGATGATATTTCCATTGGCATGTATAAGAAGAGGAAGGACAAAATTTTGATTTGGTTGAGACATGATGACTGAGGTGGTTGAATAATTATGTTGCATAAGTGTTGGTGCATGCTCATCATTTGATATATATATATATATATATATATATATATATATATTGATTGGTTGTTTACATGATGTTCATTTGTTAGATAACTTGGGCAAGAAGTTGAGTTGTATCAATAGGTGGATTAGTGTTTATAGGAGGGGTATTAGTGTTGATAAGAGGAGGATTGTTAGTATTAGTGGGAGGAAGATTATTTGTAGGTGGATGATTCCCAAAATTGGTATTAGTTGTCTTAAGTGTGGTAGAAGAAGAAGGAAGCTTGGTAAGGACACCATTCTTATGAGGAGTGTAGATAGTATTATCATCAAGGTTTTTGAATATTTGGGAACCATTTAGATTATCAATTTGAGTAGTATGATTTGGTGAAAGGCTCCCAAAATTGGTATTAGGAAGAGGATTATGACGAAGGATCTAAACTACATTGTATTGTGTAGTGAGTGGTTTGGGATTAGGAGAAGGGGAAGGAAGAAATTGGATAGTTTCATTAGAGGCAATGAAATAAGTGAGATTTTTATCCAAATCCTTGATTATGAAATGTTATTGACTAAGGGAAAGCTATAAATATGTCATCATGATGAAATAAGACTAGATAACCACATAAGGAGAACAAATAGTGATAGAAAACAATATAGGGTCAACCTAACATAGAAACAAGGACTAAAAAACTATACAGGGTCAACTAGGTCGCTCCACTATAGTCTACAGAGATTGGTAGAAAGGGTAAAAGATGCTATAAATAGTATAGGGTTGACCAAGTTGACCTAGTACGGTGGACATAGGCTAAAAAAGATACTAGGTCAATAGCAGGGTATTTTTTAAGGAATGAGAATTTTTTAGAAGTGTATATTTGTAGGTGAATATTTTTATATTAAATTCTATCAAACATATGTAAAATAGGAAATTTTAAATAAAATAATAAAATTTAATACTAATATATGTATATCTTAGCGAATTTACCAATTCTATGGACACTTTTTATGAAAATTTGGTGAATAGTTTTTCAAATTTTATCCATTGGTGAATCTAAAATTTTATATTTAAAAAAAAAATAGACAATTGGCAAAAAACAGCCCCTAAAAAATACCTTGGTCAATAGGGTTGATCTACCTAGTAAAATAGATAGGTTACTTATTTTGCCTATAGCTTTAGTTCTACTTATCCATTTTACAAACCATAAAATGCATTGGATTTATGATGATGTAGGGAATATTATAAAGTTGATATCAAGTTGTGAATTGAAGCAATAAAATTTGAAAATAATGAAAAGAAATAAGTACTAAAGGGAAACAAATAGTCAATTGAATGGAATTTAACCAATCTAATTGATGCACACAAAGCAAAATATTGCACTAACACTGGATATTGTAAGATTTTGCACACACAATTGATGAAAGGGAAAATAAACAACTTGAAAGTAAAACTAGGGACTTGGTCAACCTAGAATGTTGATTAGATTATTAAGAATGGTTTTAAATGATAGGGAGTTGGCTGAAAGCAAAGTACTAGATAACAATCTATGGATGGTTTCAGGTGAGTTTAGGATGAAAGGGACTATAGTGGCAATGATACAGGCGTGGTATTAGGGCCTACCCACTCACTTCACACATCAAAATGATAAAGGTATTGGGTGCTTAGCCAAAATATATCATTAATCATGCTTTATACTTGACAAGAGCATCAAATAAGCTTCTCTCTTGGTGATGAAATCCAAGTAGGTTGCCCTGGGTAGTCAAATGTTAAAATGCTTGTTGATGTTATGTGATTTGGCCATGTGTGCATAAAATAGAAATAGTGAAACTAAATAGTTAATTAAAAACTTCCTAATTAGACTATGTGAACTATTCTAAGCATGCAAATAACTGAAAGAAATGATGTGATTAACATAGAAGGTGAATTCCAACTTTGAAATAAGGTATAGTGAAAACACTATATGCAAAACATACAAAACTAGGTCAATAGGGTCGATCTAGTACTACTAAAGATAGGGTCTAAAAAACCTACTAGGTCAACAAAGTTGACCTAATTATTTTAGATAGCACACAAAACATAGAATTGGGTCGACTAGGTCGATCCAGTTGGTTGTATAGGGGTAGTTTTGAAGATTGCAAACTTGAAAGGAAAGTACAAAATAGAAAGAGATAGAGAATAAAAAATTGACCTTGATGGCTCAGAGATGGAAATGAAGGAGATTGCTAATCTAAAACTTGGCAAAAACCTACAAACTAGGTTGAGTTGGTCAATCAAACAATACATGATCTTGCTGAAAAAGTGTTGAAAGTGCACTAGGTTGATCTAGTTGACCTAGTAGGCTGAAATAGATGTATGAAAATGCACTAGGTTGAGATGGTAAACCTAGTAGAATAATTTAGAAGTCTATAAAATTGAAACCTATACTAGATCGAGCTGGTTGATCTAGTTGCCTATTCTTGGAAACCTACACATATAGAAAAAGAACTAGGTCAACATAATTGATCTAATATGTCAAAATATATGATGAAAATGATGATGTGAAAATAAAAAAAATAAATAAAAGAAAAAGTGAACAAATCTTGCAAGGGTTTGATTCATGTTGGGTTCACTAAAATGTATGCAATTAGAATTACATGATGTACATGAATTAATCCTAGATCTGATAAGATAGAGCACACCTACACATTTAATTAGCTATACACTTGTTAAGCAGGAACATGATTAATATGGGGATCCACTAGACCTGATTATGGGATCACTTGTATCATTTGTCACAACATATCATGTTAGGAAGGGTTATAAAGCCTACAATCTAACACAATCACACAACAACCCTAAAAGAGTCATATGATTTGATATTTCACTTATGCTAATAAATAAGAGAGTAAAATGTTAGGTTGTGGAGCTAAAAGCTTCACTGATGCAAATAGGGAAGGAGGTTGCTAGAGGTTGTTGGAGTGTCACAGACATCGGCATCGGTCAGGCCAACTGACGTTGGTAGGATTAGATAGGAAGAGCAACTGACGTTAGTCAGGGATTGGCCGGTGTCGGTCACCTCCAGGTAGATAGGGACCGATGTCGATCGCCTGTATGGTTTAGAACTACAAGTTTTATCGGCAGTTAGTTAACGAACCAAGTGTTTGCATGTCAAGAGCCAAATTTAGATTAGAAGCTACAGATCTAATTATTTTAATTAGGTGTCTAATTATTGTTTGCATGAGATCTATATAATAGACTCATGGGTTGTATTGTAAGGTGTTCTAGTTTGAGTTGAGAAAAGTTAGCTCCTTCTGTGTGTGAAGTGAGCAAGGGTGTTCCTCCTAGTTCCACAGTAGTACCAAGTGTGGGTGCTGGTTTTGGAGAATCAGAAGGGTTCTTCAGTTGTGTAGGATCTTGGTTATCAGGTGTGCATGGCTACATTAAGAGATCTACATGGTAAGTAAGATCATTGATCTGTAGGTGTATGTGTGTGCATGATCCAGGTTTGCAGGTGTGCAGAACCAAATTGATTTGTAGGTGTGCAAGATCAGGGAGGATAGCAACACAATAGGGAGTAGGATCAATCAGGATCTACTTGGAGTATAGTGTGGACTGAGAAAGAGAGCAAAGAGGAAGGCAAGGTAGTTCCTTCCATAAGTGAGATCATTTGGGTTGCAGGTTGTTGCAGTTTAGGGGAGATCTACTTGAAGTATGTTTGTGTACTTGGAGTGCGTGGAGCACTTGTGGAGTACGTGGAGCACTGGTGTACTGGCAGTAGTGGATACTGACTAGTTGGAGGTGAACACCAACTCTGTGTTTGGGTTGTGTGTTGGGACCATAAGAGAGAGAGCTTTGAGAGAATATTTATTGTTTATGCCCTAGAGGTGTGGGAGCCCTAGAGGTGTGTAAGGAAGAAGAACTGTGGCAATCTTCTTTGTTGTATTTCCTTCTGGAAGAGTATTAATACAATTGTGTATTGTCTCTCATATTTTGTGTTGTTTCTAAATTCTAGTTACTTGTGTATTCTGGTTAATTTCCGCATGTTAAGTTACTTGGTAATCAATTGTGTGCTTTCGTATTTCCCAACAAAGTGGTATCAGAGCTAAGGTTGTAGGGAGCAAGTTTTGTGTTTGATTACAGGTCATTCTCAGGGGTTTTTGATTGAGTGGGAGTAGAGCAATGGTAGAAGAAAGTAAGCTAAGAATGGAGGAATTGAAAAGCACAGATGATCACTTACGGTGTTATGAAAAGAAAGAGTAGGTAAAAAGAGATTGTTGGTTGGTAGCAGATCAGCATGAAGGAACTGAAGATGCAGATGTTGTAGGGGTTGTTGCATAAGATGCTCTGGTATGTTTCTTTGATAAAGTAGAATCTTGGTTTATATATTCTATTGCCTCTTTCCATGCAGCCCCAAAGAGAGGAGCTGGTGAGCCTTTCCAAAGAATTTGCAAAGGGGAAGTGAAGCTGAAATTGTAGGCGGCCAACACATGGGTGTTGAAGGAGGTCATGCAGGTCCCAATCTTGGAGATGTGACTAATTTATTTAGGAAAGTTGGGTGATGAGAGATGTACAGGAACTCTCACAGTGGATGCACTTGAATTAGCTGGTGGTAAGAAAGTAGGTACTCTTTATCTACTTGCTTATATTACTGATTCTTTTTCTATTGCAAAGACATGGCTTTGTAGGCTTGGTCACATGAGCAAGAAGGAGATGCATGTTCTTAAGCAGAAGATAGATGTGTTTGATAGACTTAATAATTGGAAAGCCTTGGTGTTTATGGAGGAGATGGCAGACAGAGATCAGTGGAGAAGGCTGGATACCTCTGAGCAGAGCAGTTTGGATAGGGATTTGATTCAAAGAAAGCTCGTGGGTAAAAAGTTGTCACTCACAAGAAAACACAAGTACCGGCATCGGTCAGGAGGAATTGGAATCGAACAGACAGGTGTCAATGTCGGTCATGTACAGACCAGAGCCGGTGGTGTCGGGTAGGGTAAGACCGATGTCAGTCAGGAGGACTGACATCGACGATAGTAAGACTGACGTCAGTCATGAGGACCGACGTTGGTAGCAGGTAGACACTGACGTTAGTGGGGTTGGTAGTCAGGATAGGCACATGGAACTGACGTCAGTTGGATGCAGAATGTGTGGTGACTGAGGTTGGTCACTGAGATGGATTTTGGGCAGATAACAAGCTATCAAGGAGTCTCTAATGCCCATATGGAGGATTAAAAGTGGTAAGTAAGCCTCAAATTCATTGTTCCTCTTCTTTATACTCGTTGCTCACTGCAGATCAGGAAGGATCCAAGAAATAGTGGGAGCATGGCAGGAATATGATGCAGAACCAAGTGGGAGATTTGGTAGGGTTGCCAGCTGGTATGAAAAGCACAGAGACAAATGGATTCCTTAGTTGAAGAATAGAGTGAATGGACATGTGAGATGGAAGGCCAGGTCATATGGTCTTGAGGAAGCTACAGGATAGGGGTATAGGGCTGACAGGTGGTACCAGGTGGATGACAAAGCAAGGCTTTAGTCAATGTCAGTATAACCATTGTGTTTGTCTTACCAAGTGGATGATGGTCACAACATTATCCTATTACTTTATGTGGAGGATGAGCTTGGTGCAAGTTCAGACATATAGGGTTTTGCTGAGCTAAAGGTAAGGTTAGTTCAGTGGCATGTCATGAGGAATTTGGAGCAGGGAAATTATTTGACATGAGAGACATGGAAGATCACATGGTGATTTTGTCTCCAGTGGGAGCTGATGTGAATCAGGTGTTAGTGAGGTTCAATATGCAGGATGCAAAACTAGATCACACCAAGGGCTGGATAGTTCAGTGTCTGAAATCACATGAGGTCTGGTATAGACCTGAGTTTTCCCAAGCAGTGGGCGCTGTTAGAGAGTTAGGAGCCAATTCAGGGAAGTGGGTTCTTAGGTATTTGATAGGGATCAGTAATAGGGATTCATGCTATGTAGGGTCAAGACTTCACTACATGGGTTTGTAGGTTTGGATGTGGCAGGTTACTCAGATGACAGGAGGTGCACCACAGGTTGTGTGGTGGGTGGTCTTCAGGATTGATCTTGAAGAGGGATACAAGTTAGTAAATAGATTAGATGGGGTATAGGTATAGGTACAGTGTAGCTATTTATCTCCAAGTGAGAGATTATTAGGTTATGGAGCTAAAAGATTCACTAATGCAAATAGGGAAGGAGGTTGCTAGAGTGTCACAGACACCGGCATCGGTCAGGCCAACTGATGTCAACAGGATTAGACAGGAAGAGCAATCGACATCAGTCAGGGATCGGCTGGTGTCGGTCACCTCCAAGTAGACATGGACCGACATCGGTCGCCTATGCAGTTTAGAACTGTAAGGTTTATGGGCAGTTAGTTAACAAACCAAGTGGTTGCATGTCAAGAGCCAAATTTAGACTAGAAGCTGCGGATCTAATTATTGTAATTAGGTGTCTAATTAATGTTTGCATGAGATCTATATAATAGACTCATGGGTTGTATTGTAAGGTGTTCTAGTTTGAGTTGAGAAAAGTTAGCTCCTTCTGTGTGTGAAGTGAGTAAGGGTGTTCCTCCTAGTTCCACAGTGGTACCAAGTGTGGGTGTTGGTTCTGGAGAATCAGAAGGGTTCTTCAGTTGTGTAGGATCTTGGTTAATAGGTGTGCATGGCTACGTTAGGAGATTTACATGGTAAGTAAGATCATTGATCTATAGGTGTATGTGTGTGCATGATCTAGGTTTACAGGTGTGCAGAACCAGATTGATTTGCAAGAGTGCAAGATTAGGGAGGACAACAACACAACAGGGAGCAAGATTAGGTAGGATCTACTTGGAGTACAGTGTGGACTTAGAAAGAGAGAAAAGAGGAAGGCAAGGTAGTTCCTTCCATAAGTGAGATCATTTGGGTTGCAGGTTGTTGCAGTTTAGGGGAGATCTACTTGAAGTAAATTTGTGTACTTGGAGTGCATGGAGCACTTGTGGAGTGCATGGAGCACTGGTGTACTGGCAATAGTGGATACTGACTGGTTGGACGTGAACACCAACTCTATGTTTGAGTTGTGTGTTGGGACCGTAAGAGAGAGAGATTTGAGGGAAGATTTACTATTTATGCCCTAGAGGTGTGAGAGCCCTAAAGGTGTGTAAGGAAGAAGAACTGTGGCAATCTTCTTTGTTGTATTTCCTTCTGGAAGAGTATTAATACAATTGTGTATTATCTCTCATATTCTGTGTTGTTTTTGAATTCTAGTTACTTGTGTATTTTGGTTAATTTCCTCATGTTAAGTTGCTTGGTAATCAATTGTGTGCTTCCATATTTCCCAACATAAACTATTCTAATAACAAGAAAATTAAACTAATCTAGTGTACACCAAAGCTTGTGGCACAAAGTGGGGGTTAGAAAAAAACAAATAAACAACTAAATTAAACATGCATAGGAGATATATACTCATGTCAATGTATATAGAATCGTAATATATAGAAGAAAAGAATACATACTGCATTATCTATCTACTCTTACAAAGGAGAAATAAAGTTAGGAATACTTACCTTTGAAGATGAAATTGCCAAGCCTCAATCTCTCCCTTGGCCAAGGTGCTTCACAAGAGATAATTATGGTTTATAAGGATAACCAAGATAAATCAACTCTAGGCTACAAAACCTACCTAAGCATCCAAAAGACTTTCGCACCAAAAAAGATTAGAGCTCCAAAGAAAGTATTGAACCCTAAATATTTATTCCTCAAGTAGAATGGTCAATAAGCAGATGTTCATTCATAATTCTTCACTTAATTCAAATCTCTCTTTTTAATAAATATGAAATGAACTTGTATATATAGGTAGATCTTACCTAAAAACTTTTAGACATGTCAGCTGTACTAGGTCAACCTAACATGTTTTTGGGCTAACTCACTAGGTCTGTGCTAGGTCAGCTGAGAAGCTAAAAAAATAAAAGAGCTAACGTGTCCCCAAAACACACTAGGTTGACCAGGTTGACCTAGTTTTCTGAAAAGGTCAAAAGGGTAACAAGGCAAGAAATGAAGGAATAAAACATGAAAATGATTGGAATGGATAGGAAAGAGAAGAATAAGCATAGGGTTCAAGGTTTTAGGAGACATGTGTATAGATGGAAAGTGGAAAAAGGAAAAACAATGTTATGAAGTATTAATGGTCTACCCACCCCTTTCTTGGTGTACCCTTTAAGGCATGCACTCAGAGAGATTGAGACTCGATAGGTTCCTGTAAGATACAAAGTGTTAGTAATCAATAAAAGTTTGAAAATATTATGTGTATACAAAGGGTTTTTCATAAGTAGCTAACATTGACTACTCAAAAAACCTTTTTACCTATTGAAAAGATGACTTCAATTTAACTCACACTATCTATGGTCCCAACACATGTTTGGGATGTGCACCAATGGATGTGAAGAGTGCCTTTCTTCATGAAGACCTTGAGGAGCAAATCTACATGTAGTAACCACCTAGGTTTGTTCAAAACAAATATACATGACATATTTAACATGAGAGACTTGGGTATTATATATTACTTTCTTAGCATCAAGATTTCCTAGACAATTTAGGGATTTCACTTGTAAAGCCCCAATATACTCTCAATCTTTTGGCTTAGTTTCACATGGTTTATTATAAGACATCTCTGAATCCCTTTATATAAGGTATCAAGATTGAGGTTGAATATTATAAACCTTTGGTCGATGCCACTCAATATCAATAACTTATTGGCAACCTTAATTATCTAAATCATACCAGGCCTGATATTTCATATGTAGTGGGGCTAATATCTAGATTCATGCAAGAAATCCATGAGATACACTATAAAGTAGCTAAGAGGATCTTGCACTACATTCAAGGCTCTTAAAGATTTGGGATTCATTATAGATTTGGCATACAGGTTGATTTGGTTGGTTTTATAGATTTATATTGGGCTGACGATACTCAGAATCACAAGTATACTTTAGGTTATAGTTTTTATTTAGGTTTTGGTCCTATCAGTTGGTCTAGCAAGAAGAAAAATGTTATTACTATATCATCCATAAAGGTAGAGTACAACGGAGATATTAAAAAAACTATTAAGGATATTTAGCTTCTAGGGATTCTATCTGAGTTTGGCATTCCTTTTAAGCATCTTACCATCATATATTATGACAACTAGAGTACTAACAGATATGCAAGAATCTCGTTTAGCACTAGTAGACCAAACATATTGAGATTCACATGTATTTTATCTAGAATTTTATTCATGGTCATGTCATCAACTTGAGATTTTGCTAGTATTTAGAGCAGGTTTTAGATATCCTTACCAAACCCTTCATTGAGAGCATGTTTATTCATCTATGATCTCTTCTTTGGGTATGATCTACATTAGTAGCAACATCATCTTCAAGGGGGGGCCTTCTAGCCTCTCCACTTCTTCTATGTCTCTATTTTTTTGGTGGGGGGGGGAAGATTTTTCCTATAGGTTTTCTCAATTTCTCTACTTTATGAGATATTTCTTTGTATATGGGTACCTGATCAGACATAGTTGTCAAGACCCATTTTTATCTCATACTGCCTACCTAGGTTATGCTTATGGGGGGGTTGTTAGTTTAGGTATTTATTTTCCTAGATTTATTTATTTGGGAATATTGTATTTAATTTCATGGAGTTTTATTATATTTTGGGGATATTCTTGCTTAGGTGGAGTTAGTGTGTCATAGGTTTGATTGAAAGACTAAGATGTAACTCCATTGACCACCTTTTGTAAAGGAATTATACCTCTATTTTGGGCTCTTTTGACCACATTTTGTGGAGGAGTTACTTGTATATTTTATGGGTCTTTGACTACCATTTATGGAGGAGTTACTCAGTACTCCTATATGTATGCTTCACTTGATGGGATTACTTACTTAATGAAAAGTTGATTTTCTACACTTTGCTTTGTATCTTATAATATTCTTATTTTGTGTGATTTATTCTTGTTTCAATAACATAGTGGTGTGCACAAGCTTCTTCTCATGTGATCCTTCAAACTTATATTCATGTTATCTAGACCTAGTGACATATCTGATAGGTTCTTGGACTACCTTTATCCAATGCTTATTTATACCATAAATAATTTATTGATAATGAAGAGATCAAGTGGAAAATCCATGAACTCATGGATAAAAGACATTCCTGACTCAAATAATTACCTTATTGCATCCCTATTATGCTTCTACCAAATAAGGATGACACATAGATGTTTTGCATCAATTAATAATATCTCAACAAGATAACAATAAAGAAATGATACCCTTTTCCAAGACTTAAGGAATTATTGCACCATTTCTATAGTGAAAAATAATTCACCAAAATTGATCTTAAGTTTGTGTGTCATCAGATTCCTATTGAACCTATATATGTCTGGAAGACAACCTTCAAGGACAAAGAAGATTTGTTTGAATTATTTTTAATATCCTTCAACTTAACCAACACATTGAATAAATTCATATAGATGATGAGTGAGATTCTAAATCCATTCAATATTTCACCAAAATTGATCTTAAGTTTGGGTGTCATTAGATTCCTATTGAACCTATATATGTTTGGAAGACAATCTTCAATGACAAAGAAGGTTTGTTTGAATTATTTTTCAAATCCTTCACCTTAACCAACACATTGAATACATTCATATAGATGATGACTGAGATTCTCAATCCATTCAATATTTCACTAAATTGATCTTAAGTTTGGGTGTCATCAGATTACTATTGAACCTATAGATGTTTAGACGACAACCTTCAAAGAAAAAGAAAGTTTGTTTGAAATATTTTTCATATCCTTCACCTTAACCAACACATTTAATACATTCATACAGATGATGAAGGAGATTATCAAGCCATTCAATTCTTCATTTGATGTAGTCTACCTTGATGACATCCTAATCTTTAGTAAAACATGGGATGAACATCTATACCATATAGAGAAAGTGCTTGATACTTTGTAGAAACACAAGATGTATGAAAACATGGATAAATTTTCATTTTCCATGTGGTATCCTAGTATCTATGATATATAGTAGATGCACAAGGAGTTCATGTGGAACCAACCAAAATTCAAGTCATTTAGGAATGGCCACAACTAAAAACTCTCATAGAGATTCATAATTTATTAGGATTAATATATTTATACAAGAGAGTTATACATGGTTTTTATCATGTGGCTTGGCCTCTAAACCAAGTTACCAAAGGTAACACTGATGCATATTTCATATGGGAAGCCACACAAAATAAAAAAATTGAAGAATTGAAATGCAAACTCTTTTCCACACTAGTAATTGTATTACCTAATATTTAACAACTATTTGAGCCTAAGATATTGTACTTGGATTAGTCATCAATCAACATGGTCACCCAATTGATTGCCATAAATAAAAATTCACCACATCAATATGGAACTACCCAAACTATAAATAAAAGATTTAAGATATTGTTCAACCATGTGATCATTGGAAAAATTATATTTTGGGAAAGAATAATGTAATCCACATTGATCAAAAACCAATTTAGTTATTTTAGACTAAAAAAAAGTTAAAATAAGAGCGACATAAAAAATGGTCTTCTTATATTCAACATTTCCATCTGAACATCAAGCATATGAAGGGAAACGCTAATACAATCGCATATTATCTAAGCCATATCCTAATTCAAGTTTTAATTTTTATACTTGATGCATGTGGTAATGAAGTTAGTGTATGGTTAAAATTGTATCCCTCTAACATGGATTTTGTATAAATCTATTGGAATTTACTTTGTGGTAATTCAATTCTAGATTTCTACTAACTGAATGGAATCTTATATCACCTTGGGAAATTGTGTGTTATACATGAGGCAAAGAGAAATAATAATATGGAAGGCTCATTTAATCAAAATTTTTGGACATTTTGAATTTTAAAAGACTCTTGTAGTGTTTCATAATTACTTATTTTGGCCACATCTTAGATCTGATGTATCCAAATACATTAAGTCTTATACCACATGTAATTTCCAAACTGTCTAACAAGAATCAAGGTTTGTACACACCTCTGCCAGTCCAATGAGGCCATGAGAATCTATTTTTATGGAGTTTCTCTTAGAATGACCCACTACCAAACATGGTAATGATTGTGTTTATGTAGTAGTTGATAGGTTCTCAAAGATTGAAATTCTAATACCTTGTAATAAAGCAATATCATCTCTAGAAACAACTCAATCATACTTTTAACATGTATATATTTAATTTTGAATCCAAAAAATTATCCTATCTAATAGTGATACATGGATGTTTCATATTTTTTGAAAACTATTTTGGTCTATGCTAGACATAACATCGAAAAAATATACCACCTTTCATCCACATATTGATGGATAGATGGAACTAAGAAATAGGATGAGATTGCACCTTATCAAAATATATAATTTCCATAAGCAAAATAGTTGAAATGAAATCCTGCCTTTCATTCAACATAACTACAAAAAATGTCTACACAACTTTACCACACACAACCATTTTTATGTTTGCTTGGGTTTCTAACCTTTGACATACGTTGATGCATCTTATCTTATTTCACCATCAAAAATCACTGTTGGGGATCAACCAACAATTTGATTACACTTATGAAAGCAATAAACGCGGAATTAAATCAGAATGATAAGTGACTAGAATGATAAATAGCAAAGAACAAGAGATACAAGAAACCACCCTGAAAACTTGTATTAAACTCTTTATAGAAGGAATACAATTGAAGAAACTTCTTTTCTTCCACACCTCTTTCAGATGTACAGATCTCTTTCTAGATCTCTTTCCCTCAAGAGCTCTCTCTCTCAAGTACAATCAACTCCAACAACCTGGACTGATTCACATATACAATTTTGTACTGTTCAACATTACATTACAATAAGCTAAGAAGATCTAATCCTACATATAGAATTAGGAAACTTGAGCATGCATTTACAACTAACAGTTATGCCTCTTAAACAAGGGCTCTAAAATAGTCTTACTAATAATAGAGACGCGGACTTAAGACTATGACTTAATCTCATCATGCAAACACTTGGTTCTGTCCATGGAAATAGCTCTCTGGACGCATAGGTAACCGACATCAGTTCCTGCCTGCTTGCCTGTGACCGATGTCGGCCGATCCCTACCAATGCCAGCATCTCCTGAACTGCTCCTGACCGATGTCAATCACTCCTGACTGATGCTGGTGACTGTGTAACTACTGTAACTATCAAATCTGCTCCTTGGTGAAGCTTTTAGGCTCCACACCTTAACAATCTCCCACTTGGAGATAAACAGCTACACCAGTACCTGTACAACAATATCTTCTAGCTCCTCCATCTTCAACTCAATCATGAAGATAAATAAAAGTTGAATGAAGATTCAACTTCTCCTTTGTAACTAGCTTGGCTAACATATCAGCATGATTCTTATCTGTATGGATCTTTTCCAGCTTCAACTCACCATCCTCCAATACCTATCTTATGAAGTGGTACCTAAGCTGTATGTGCTTTGTTCTTGAATGAAAGGCTAAATTCTTAGCCAAATGAATTACACTCTGACTATCACTGTATAATCTGAAACTCTCTTGCTCCTTTCCAAGCTCTTCCATGAACTGTGTCATCCATATCATCTCTTTGCTAGCCTCTGTGACTGCAATATACTCTGCTTCTGTAGTTGACAAGGCAACAACCTTCTGCAACTTTTATATCTAGCTAACTGCCATTCCACCTATAGTGAAAACATATCCTGTGGTGCTCCTCTTGCCATCCAAATCACCTGCCATATCTGAATCTACATAACCATGTAGAGAAGTATCTGAACCTCCATAGCAAAAATGCCTACTGCTAGTTCCTCTTAGATATCTAAGGATCCACTGAACTACTTTCCAGTGTTCCTTTCTTGGATTGGCCATATACTTACTTACAACTCCCACTGCTTGGGCAATATCTGGTCTAGTACACACCATTTCATACATTAAACTCCCTACTGCAGAAGAATATGGAACTTTATTCATGTACTCTACCTCATCATATGAATTAGGACATTGTTCTTTACTCAACTTAAAATGTCCATCCAAAGGTGTGCTTACCAGTTTTGCATCCTACATATTGAACTGTTTCAACACCTTATTCACATAATCCTCTTGAGACAAAATCAACCTATGATTTTTCCTGTCTCTCTTAATGCTCATGCCAAGGATTTTATTTGCTTCTCCCAAATCCTTCATGGTAAACGTGTGAGCTAATTTCACCTTAAGCTCAGAGATATCCTACATGTGTGATCCTGAAACCAACATATCGTCTACATACAAAAATAGAATAATATATCTACCATTATCCAATCTCTTAAAATACACACAATGGTCAGATTGACACCTACTATAGCCATGCTCAGTCATAAACCTGTCAAATCTCAGATACCACTGTCTAGGAGCTTGCTTGAGGCCATACAAGCTTTTCTTCAATCTGCACACTAACTTCTCCTTACCTTTGACCTCAAATCCTTCTAGCTGTTTCATATATATTTCCTCATCCAAATCTCCATGAAGAAATGCTGTCTTAACATCTAGCTGCTCAAGATGCAAATCCTCAATAGCAACTAAAGATAGTACAGTCCATATAGAAGTCATTTTAACAACAGGAGAAAAAATCTCACCAAAATCAATACCTGGCTTTTGTGCAAATCCTTTCATTACCAATCTAGCCTTATATCTCATCTATCCATTCTCACCTTCTTTCAATCTGTAGGTCCATCTATTCTTCAGTGTCCTCTTACCAGCTGGCAAATCAACCAAATCCCATGTTTGGTTCTCTCTCAAGGACTCCATTTCCTCAACCATGCCATGCTCCCACTGACTCTTGGACTCCACCTATAATGCTTCTTCAAAACTCTCTGGTTCTTCACCATCAGTTAGCAATAAATAGAATAATGAAGGGGAATATCAAATTGGAGGTTTACTTACCCTTTCTAACCTCCTGATGGGCGTCTGAGACTCATCCACAACATGCTGTCCATCCAAATTTTCTGACAGTGACCGACCTCGATCACTTCTAGGCCTGTAACTGGTCGACATCGATTCTTCCTGACCGACGTCGGTTCTTATTCTACCAATGTCGATCATTGTTTGATCGACATCGATTTCTATTCTACTGACGCTAGTTCCTGCCTAGCCGACGTCGGTCTCTGTGTTTTCCTTTCTGTGATTAATTTTTCTTGTGAGCTCATTTTGGACCGTCACCTCATCTAATTCTCCATTGCTCTGCCCAGATTGATTCAACTTCTTCAGCTGATCACTATACATCACTTTTTCATTAAAAACAACATCACGGCTCCTAATTATCTTGTTAGTTCCTAGATTCCAAAATCTAAAACCGAAATCATCAGAGCCATAGCCAATAAATGTGCACCTCATAGATTTAGCATCCAACTTCTTTCTATTTTCCTTATCAACGTGCACAAAGGTTTCACAACCAAAAACTTTGAGAAATGAGAGATCTACCTTTTTACCTATCCATGCCTCTTCTGGAATTCCACCATCCAAAGCTGTAGAGGGTCCTCTGTTAATCAGGTACACTACAATATCAACAGCTTCTACCCAAAACTCTAAGGGCAAACCAGCATGCAATCTCATACACCTTGCACGCTCCATTATTGTTCTATTCATCCTTTCAACAACTCCATTTTGTTGAGGTGTCCTTGGAACCATCTTTTGCCTATGGATTCCATGCATATAACAATACCAGTTGAACTTGTAGCTGCAGAACTCACCACCATTGTCAGATCTCAGGCACTTCAATCTTCTACCTATTTCATTCTCAACCATAGCTTTCCAAATCTTAAAAGTCTCAAATACATCAGATTTCTTCTTAATACAATAGATCCATACCTTTCTTGTAGCATCATCTATGAACAAAACATAGTGCTGTGATCCTCCAATAGAAGCAACCTGAGTCGGTCCCCACACGTCTGTGTGAACAAGCTGTAAATTATGCTTCTTCTTTGTTGACCCAGTCTTGAGAAAACTAACTCTCTTCTATTTTCCAAAAACACAGTGCTTACAAAAATCCAGATCTATGCTTTTCAAATCTGAAAGCTTACCTTTTGACTTAAGAATTGACATTCCCTTTTCACTCATGTGGCCAAGCCTTGAGTGCCACAATTTTGCATCCATATCTGAAGTAGATAATACAGAAGGAGAATTGTTAGTAACACAATTATATAAATAGAGAGTACCTACTCTCTTACCTTTGGCCAATACAAGTGCAGCCTTGGTCACCTTCCAAGATTCAGCTGTGAGAGTTACTGTACAACCCTCATCCCCTAACTTTCCTGCAAAAATCAAATTCCTCTTTAAGCTAGGAACATGCATAACATCTCTCAACACCCATGTGTTGCCATTCTGCATTTTCAACTACACTTTACCTTTGCCAATAATTTTACAAGGCTCATCATCCCATAAATACACTATTCCAGAATCTCCATGGATATAGCCACTAAAATATTCTCTATTAGGGGTGGCATGAAAAGATGCACCATAATCTAACACCCAAGATTCTATATTATTATGCAAAGAGAATATAAGAGCATCTTGTGCAATACCTGCAACCTTTGCTTCTTCTTTTCCTTCATGCTGATTGTCCTCCTTAGGCTTTGACCAGCAATCTCTACTTATGTGCCCCATCTTTCCATAATTCCAGCATTGTGGCTTCCTGCCATTTCTGGATTTGGATCTACCTCTCACCTTTGACTTAGACCTTGATCTCCCTTTTTTGCTCTTCTCTTTTTGCCTTCCCCTACTCTCAAAACTTAAAGAGTTCCCTGATGTTTCCTCTATGCTTTTCCTGTGAATTTCCTCATTCAAGATAACACTAACAACATCCTCTACTTTTAAAATATTTGAAGCAGATGCAGTATTACTAACTGCCATTACTAAGCTATGCCAGCTTTCAGGAAAAGAACATAATATTAAAAGAGCTTTAATTTCATCATCAAACACTATTTTGATTGAACTTAATTGATTTACAATTCCATGGAAATCATTCAGATGATTAGATACAGATCCACCTTTCTACATACGCAAATTAAATAACTGTTTCATAAGATATACCTTATTTAAAGCTAGGGGTTTTTCATACAAATTTGCTAAGGTAGTCATCAACTCTACCATTGTTTTTGCCTGTGATAAATTAGATATCACAGTAGATGCTAGACTCAGTCTTATAGACCCTAGAGCCTTTCTATCAAGAACTTCCCATTCTTCATCATTAATGTCTGTGGGCTTCTTTGCAATCCCACCTAACGGTAAGTATAGATCTTTTTGATATAGATAATCCTCTATCTGCATTCTCCAATATTGATAATTTTTTCCATTAAACTTCTCCATTCTCAGTTTACTTTCTTTTGCCATTGCTTCTCCCACTCAAACAAAAATCTCTACAGAAACCCTTGTGAGTAACCTGTAATCAATACACACTACACAGATCTAAACCACCTATTAGTGAACTTGAGCTCTGATACCACTTATTGGTATCAAGCTCTAAAACCTACAACCAAGGCTCTGATACCACTTGTTCGGGATCAACCAACAATTTGATTATACTTATGAAAGCAATAAACGCGGAATTAAATCAGAATGATAAGTAACTAGAAGGATAAATAGCAAAGAACAAGAGATACAAGAAACCACCCTAAAAACTTGTATTAAACTCTTTACAGAAGGAATACAATTGAAGAAACTTCTTTTCTTCCACACCTCTCTCAGATGTATAGATCTCTCTCTAGATCTCTTTCCCTCAAGAGCTCTCTCTCTCAAGTACAATCAACTCCAACAACCTGGATTGATTCACATATACAATTCTGTACTATTCAACATTACATTACAATAAGCTAAGAAGATCTAATCCTATATATAGAATTAGGAAACTTGAGCATGCATTAACAACTAACAATTATGCCTCTTAAACAAGGGCTCTAAAATAGTCTTACTAATAATAGAGACACAGACTTAAGACTATGACTTAATCTCATCATGCAAACACTTGGTTCTGTCCACGGAAATAGCTCTCTGGACGCACAAGTAACCAACATCAGTTCCTACCTGCTTGCCTATGACTGACATTGGCTGATCCCTACCAATGCTGGCATCTCTTGAACTGCTCCTGACTGACGTCGGTCGCTCCTGACCGATGCCAGTGACTGTGTAACAACTGCAACTATCAAATCTGCTCCTTGGTGAAGCTTTTAGGCTCCACACCTTAACAATCACAACTCCTTCAGTTCAAAAGGAATTTGACAATTTTTTTAATTCATTGAGCACATTCATCACATTAAACAACTGAAAACCATTATGTAATAGGTTAATGTAAATTATAATTAGTGCTACGACAAACATCACACATTGCACACCTTTGAGGTTGGTGATTAAGTCTACCTACACCTATAAAAGAAAATTTTAGTAAGACCTTACCATAATATTCATATACTTTGGTATGAGCCCTATACCATCACCAAACAAGTAGGAAAAAATGATTTAGAGTTCAATATTACTTATTACCTTTGGTTACATCTAGTATTCAATGCAAAACTCTTACACCATCACTTTCGACATCTATTAGATACTTTGGATACTACAAAGATTATTTAAAAAATATAGATCAATCCAGATTGAAAAATATTAATAGAATTAGATCAAGTCACTGACATAATTAAATGGACACATAGATAAGATTTCACTCCCTTCAAGATTGTAATAGTAAGTCTAGTGCCTTCCCAAGGAATATGGTTTACAGAAGTGCATGTTTCCAATTTTTTTCCACATCTTTTACCATAATTGCATACAATGGGGACCATTTATATTTGAGGAGGGGTGAGTGACCTATGAAGATCTATGCCACTAGATATCACTACAATTTATCACTGTTAAATATAAGCCTCATGAAAATGTCAAAAAAATTGGCATTAGATTTTGCACCTATATGCCAATTTTCAAGACCAAAATCTAGTTCTACATTACCACATAGTTCATGTAATATCATTATATAAGGTTTCAACTCATTAATAATGATAAATAGTGACATCAAAACATTCATCAGTTATGAAGTGGTTGTTACCAAATTTTGTAATAGTTTAACTGATGATTCATCTCCCTCCATCATATATTAATGTACATTTCCATTCTTTGTTGTTATATCTAGTTTTTCCCTATGAATTTTTAAAAAAATTATTAGAGGATTATATTTTGATTATTAGCAGATCTATTATTTATTTATAGCTAATGCAATCACCTAAAAGTGCCACTTGAGTGCTAAGAGTGATATTTGAGGCCACCTATCCCTAACTTATCCCTATACCTATCTTAGAGCCTATTTTCACACTAATTCAGCCTTCGTGCAGGCCATAAGCATCTTTAGTCATCCATAAAGTAGTAATAGACCCTCATTCTTGCATCTTGGACCTTTGTGCCTAGTGTTATGTAACTTAGACACTAGCACCATAATAGGGACAATAACACCACATGGTATTAGTGTCCCAATAATGGTGCTATTATCTTTTCCCTCATCTTGTCACAAATGGATATATTTTTAAATCTTAGACCTCTTAGGGTTAGCCTAGACCACTTTTAGCATCCACACAAACACTGGAAAAATATAAATACATGACTTTTATATCTCTAACCATTATATGGATATTAGATACATAATACATATGCAAACTCAAAACAAGTTGTACATAATTAAGGTTATCAATCCCTATAATTCCTTACTTTTACATACTACCATCTATAGCATTCCTAAGATAAAATTACCTAGATTTCCTATCTCAAACACATTTAAAGCACTCAAGTCAACTATCTTACTAGATTCACTCACACTTACACCAACACTTAGGTGGGGATAACTACATCAAGTTTGATCCCTCTTTAGAGTATTGGTATTTAGGCAACTCTCATCACAATGGGGTGTTGAGGATGTCAATCCTACCCCAATAACAAACACACTTTTAAAATTATATTAAATAGATGCCATAACAACATGAAGGATTAGGGTTTGTTCAAAAATTAAGTCAAAACATGAAATATACAAGGTTTTAGAACTCGTGCACATAGAAACAAACCTCATAGATCCAAACATAGGTACACCAAAAAGCTCAGGATAGTCTTGCATAGAGGACACTATTACCAAAATAAGAACACTAGTGCCACATGTCTAATTAGGGTGCTAATGTCTAATTAGGGCACTATTGTCCATGATAGGTTTTGACACCTAGATCTTGTTTATGACACTCAAACTAACCACTACCTCAATTTTCAACCTCCAGATCATCTGTCTAAATCATTTTATAGCTATGCTTTTGCACTATTTATTACTATTTTTAGAAAGGTTAATTTTGTAATAGATTAATGTCTATATTTATTTCATATTATTACACTAATTTATTATACTCAAGTCTTTAATAAACATAGGATTTACATTCAATAATTCATAAAAGGTTAAAAAATTTGGTGAACTTGACTTATTTCAAGCACATTATTTCAAAACCTTAGTGTACCATTAGGGTTTTTCCTTATTTACAACATCTACTGAGTTTTTAGTTTGCATCTTATCATCATGGTTATCATGACATATACCATTTTATACTTTATGTTACAAATTATTGTGGTTTTCTTAGCATGCTTATTGCCCACCATTTATAAAAAATTGCACATGTATGCGACTTCTCTCATGGATCATGTGAGAGCTAAGCTTTTTTTACAAATTGTTCTTCCTATTATGAGTCCAATTATTATGAGGATCATTTATATATGGATCACTTTGAGTTACCTCTAGTTAATACTCAATGACAGAGAGCTCAGAGGACTCTTTTTATTCTACCTCCACCTATACCAGTTGATTATCTTCACTCCTATACTGTCTACTAATTTCCCTTGGCAAATAGTAGATCTCTCAATTTGAGTTGTTACTATATAGAATAGGGTGCCTCCTCAACCTATACAAGAATAATGCAATCTCACCATCCCTCCTCATACTTATCATAATAAAATGGGACCCAAAGATCAATAAAGAGCATTTGATATTGTGGATTAGTTGAGAAACACAATAACTAAGATATCTATATTAGAATTACTTCAAAAGGCAACTATTTTTAAAGATATTCTTTTCCAAACACTCAATCATACATCCTTGCCTCATGACATAAAACCAATTTACTTTGCATCTATCATGAACACTATAAAGGACATTAATGATGTTACATCTTTTTCTAATGAGGATTTTCCATCATTGTCAATTATTGACCAAAATTTACACATTTTTATTCAAGCACAAATCAATACCACCACTATTAAATGAAATCTAATTGACATTAGTTTGGGAATTAACATATGTAACTTCACATTTATATAGGCTATGGGGGTTGATATAGCATCCATTCAAAAGACATATAAGAATATTATAGGTTTTGATGACATTCCTTGACAAAAATTAGGTTCTATTACATTAGATATTATGGTAGGGCCAAAAACCCTACCTACACACTTTCAAGTGATGCCTAATCATTTTCACTACAACTAATTACTTGTGAAACCTTCGATACATAATATGGAGGTTGTACCCTCTACTTTTCATAGATGCATCAAGTTTTTACATGACAAATACTTATACACTTATCCAATAGATAATCAACCATTCAGATATTGTAGACTCACCAAGCTTACTGCCCCAACTACATATTCATATGGGACACCTCATGTTCTCATAGAATCCCCACCTCACAAGATTCCAATTAAGTAGATGCATACATATGAAGTTGGTGAATCCAGTAAGACTATTCCTACACCTCTTCCAAATCTTCCTATAGCATTGTTACCTTCACCTATGATGGAGGAGGACCCTCCACCAATATACATATCCCCACATAGGGAAAATGATGATATTCTCACAACAAAATTACCATTACTTGTTAACTTAGAAGAAGTTTACATCCATAACTTTGATATAGATTCTTAGGCCGACACAGAGGATAATCCAACACCTATTGACAATGATGACTATTTATGTGGATTAAGTTTCACACTAGTGGGCCCAAGAGAGTATAAAGATGATTCTAAGGTACTCATACCTTTTTGTACACCAAAAACATCCACTAGATCATAACCCTATAGCTATAGGTTCCCCTACTTAGTTATAATTAGTGAAAAATCTTTTTATTCATTCAGTACATATGGTTACATCTATGGATATAAAAATAGTTATACAAATTCAGGTAGGGAGTTCACAAGATAGACCACACCAGATTATACATATATTAATTGATATAATATTGATGGTATTACCCATAATTCATCATAGATCCATCAATAGATTGTCACAGTAGGAAGGTTAACCCTTTTATTATTTTCATAGACTCACATGACATGATACTAATACATGCTATGCATTACAACATATGTTGAATAAATTCAAGGCTCAGGGCACTATTTAGATTATACAACCTCCACCTCCATAGATACAAGAACCATGACAAAGTCATCATCGACACAAATATTCATGGAATGATCCATTGACTATCCAAATTTTTGTTTCATATAGGTACATCCCCCATGTGGCTTTAGATGAGGATTCTGATCCTAATACTTGCACTTTAGCATCTTGACAACACATAGGCTATTAGGAAAATGAGTTACAACATGCCATACATTTATAGGATTTCATTGGACATATCACACTAACAGTTGCATGTGGCCCCAATATGGCCAACACATTATTATTTATCATGAGCATGGGAAATAATCTATAGGTTACATTGTAGTACATGGTTATAGGTGATAGATGCCATAGTTGATCAATCAAATAAATGTTTGAAATTTAGTCATAAGGGACACATGATCCACATTTTACATAATAGCATAGATGAGAACCACAAGTTTCATACATATAATCTACGGTCTAATGTGGTTTACCCTAGGACTCCATGAGAGGCATCTTACATAGTAGAGAAACACACTATTTAGATGCACATAATCCAGACTAACACCAAGTATAAGGATCCACTAATACACACAAAATGGTATGACAATCATGATGATGAGGACTTATTTGAGTTTAGATAGATTCAGTATTGAACATTAGATAACCTCCCACTTGATCCACCATTTGATTATCCACATCCTATGGACATTCTCTTAGGTATATAGAGACATTACACTTTGATTGTACACCAGCTCATTTATTTCCATTTTTATGTGTACATACTTTCCTTATTTCTTGCTCCTTGTATTTAGTTTAATTTTCATGTTGATTGTACATAGATTATATCCATTAAAATAATAATATTTCAAAAACATAAAAAAATTCAAATATTTACTCAGATAACACAAAATTACATATTGTATGCATTACCAAGTTTACATCTCTTATATTTTCCAAACACTACATATGATAGATATCTTAGTATAGTATATTTTATCATATATACATGCTTCACATAATATTGTTGAGTGTTTGCAGATTGCTATAGGACTTAGGTCCACTACACCCACTAAGGACATATACACTGATACATAATTTTTACATTTGACACATTCACCCATTTAGGGGCACCCTATACACAGTTTTGATTACCAAGTTACATATTTATATAATTTACATCTTAGATTTAACATTTTTATATCTTGATATTGATTATGCTACACTTAGATTTTTTCCTAGATATTACTAATTTAAACTCAATATATATGAATCTTAGCTCTTACACATATTTATACCACATGATCATGCATACTTTCATTTCTAGCTTTCCTAGCTTAGATTTGATTGTATCTCTATGCTTCTTATATTTAAGGGCATTTGAAAATTACATTTCTCTTTGGCTCTACATCACTTATTTTCACAATATGTATGCTTTGGACATGTGCCCATGTCCTTGTGTGTGCTTTTTTGATTGTCTATGCAAACATTTAAACATGTCCTTTTATGTGGATCTAAGCCAACTTACTTGTTGATTACGTATGTGTAAATTTAAAAATGTATTTATATATCTTATTTTCTCAAATTTAGTGACATGTGCCCATGTACCTTATATTGTGGCCCCTCAAACTACTTTGCATGCTTCATGTGTGTTGTATGTATGCTTTGTTGTATGCATCATGACCATGACACTTGTCTCTTGCTTGCTACACATTCTAGTTTCAAATACCATGAGGGATCTCATACATCTTCCCACCCTACTTGGGTGTCGTGATGGACATCATGCCCCATCCCCCTAGGTACCTGCTTAATTATTACTCAAATTTTATGTTACATACATTGTTATATCTATCTTGACACCCTTGTGAATCCTAGATATGCCATACATCACCCATTACAAACCTATGCTTAGATTATATTATATTATAATGTTATGTATGCACATTATATTGGATTATTACATAAAAATCATATATGCTTCAGCTAACACACATATTATAGATATTTTTATTTTTAAGACAATTCTTGCATATGTTTAACAACTCCTTTTAAAAGAGGAGGTATTCACAAGGGTTTATCATGGATCTCAGGCTACTAGAATGCATTCACAATACATTTTTCAACACACAAGCTCAAATTACAAAAATTAGACTCAAGTAAGCATAGTGGAAAATAGTGACACATAGATCATAATAGATAGACATTAGCACCCAAATTGGGACACTAGCACCACATGGTTATATTGTCCAAGATATGTCACTATTGTCTAGTAGCCTTAGTTTCAAAAAAATATAGATTGGCCATAAAAGTATAGTAGGTATAGTCCAAGATTGCATAGGTTCAATTATAGATTTAATAGTTTTGGCTCAATATAGCTCAAATTCATACTAGTTTAATTTAGATTCATACCAATTTGATCAGATTGAGGGAATCATGCATGGTAGGACCATTCCCATTTATAATTTAGATACTCAAATATAGATTATTACAACTTAGTCTAGAATCCATATGCTTAGATATCAGATTTAGGGCCATGTGCACAACATATTATTTTCATATGCTCACTTACACACTAGTTGATCAGATGGAATGACAAATTACATGTCATTTTATATGCTATATACATATAATCTCGTATTCTAGGTTACACACCAATTTCATGTATTACTTTATCTATAATGGTTGACATCCCTGAGTGGCTTGGAGCTACCTAATATACCTGAGTGGCCACATAGCTGACATTCCTAGTTAGACATTTTAAATTACATTACATAGTTTCAATTTCAAATGCATCTAGTACACATGGTTAGGCAATGATGGAATCATAGTTCACTTAAGTTATTGAGCCACCTACATGAGAGTGTTAGACACACCATTAGTATAATATAATCTATTCACAATTCATGATCCACCAAGTAAGGGTGGGTAATGATGGAGTTAAAACTAGATTAAGTTCTTGAGCCACCCACACATGAGGATTGAGAAAGCTATCAAATCAGTCCAAGTTATTCACCAATTGATCACTATATACATTCACACACACATTTTATCACTAAGTTTATGCATTATATCATGTACCTAATGAGGTTTATTCATTTCTTTCCTCTCTTTTATCCCTTTACTAAGTTTTACTTAGTTTCACTTCTTTACTTAGTTTTGTCTTTGCTTTTGATATCTCTTAAGTAAGTATTGATCTATGCAAATTTCACTTGCAAGACATGAATTCGAGAATACTTCACATACTTAGACCTAGATTCATGGGCTTCACCTCTTAGGTAAATTCATGTACACTTATTTTTCCTTTATCCGAGTCATTTTGCTTCGCTACATTTCTAGAATAAGGGGTGGCAAATGTAATCACCTAAAAGTGATACTTGAGTTCTAAGAGTGATAATTTAGATCGACTATCACTAAATTAGCCCTAAAGATATCTTAGATCCTATTTTAACACTGATATAACCTTTATACAAGACACAAGCATCGCTAGTCATTCCTAAATTAGTCCCAGACCCTCATTCCTACATATTCGCCCTTCATGCATAGTGTTCTACCACTTGGACACTAGTGCCATAATAGGGAAAATAACACCACATGAATATAGTGTCCCAATAATGGTGCTACTATTATTTCCCTACTCTTTTCACAAATAGATATATTTTCAAATCTTAAACCTCCTAGGGTTGGCCTAGACCACTTTTAACACCAACATAAGCACTAGAAAAATATAAATACATGAATTTTATCCCTTTAACCATTAGATGGAAATAATATGAAAAATACATATGCAAAATTAGAACAAGTTCTAAACAAATAAGGTTATTAATCCATTTTCTACCCTACTTTTATATACTACCATATATAGCATTCCTAAGCTTAGATTAGCCAAATTTCTAATTTCAAGCACATTCAAAGCACTCAAGTCAATTATCATGATAGCTTAAATTTAACTTGAAGTATTACTTAGTTGGGGAAAACTAAATTGAGATTGATCCCTCTTTAGAGTACTGTAATGTAGGCAACTCTGATCATAGTGGGGTGTTGAGGATGTTTATCCTACCCCACTAACAAACACACTTTTAATCTTGTATCAACTAGATGCCATAAAAACATAGAGGATTACGGTTTTTTCCAAAATTCAATCAAAATAGGAAATATATAGGGTTTAAGAATTTTTGCACATAATAACAAACCTCATAGATTCAAACATAGGTACACCCAAAAGCTTGGGACAATCTTGCACAGAGGACACTATTACAAAACTAGGGACACTATTGCCACATGTCCAATTAGGGTGATACTATCCAATTGGGGTGATATTGTTAAGGAGGGTTTTTATATCTATATCCTATTTATGACACTCAAACCAACATCTACCTTAGTTTTCTTACTCCATATCATCCATCTCAATCTTTTTCTAGCTAAGTTCTAACTTGCACAATTTATTTCTATTCTTAGAAAGGTCAAATTAAGTCAATTTTATAATATATCAGTGGTTTTATTTATTGTATAATATTATTCTAATTTAGTATAATCATCTCTTTAACAAACATAGGGTTGATATTCACTAAGTCCTAAAAGGTTAATACAACTGGATTAGTTTATACTATTTAGTTAATAGGTAAATATTTATTTTGATGAGCTATTACATTATGCTATGATAATGATTGTTACAATTTTTTTACATTCAACAACTATTATGGTTAGACACTAATTTTTATTATGATATGGACTAACTATATGTTTATTTGATGAGTTGGATGCAAGATATTTCCTCCCTCATTAACAATGTGGAGGGAGAGTATCATCAGAAAGGGGGAAGCATATGGTTACATTGGGGGTGAAGAGAAGATAAAAAGAACCCACTCACACTACAAGAGGAATAAATGAATGCTTGCTTTGTATTATTAATTGAATGGTTTATTAAGCAAGTTGAATGAATTCAACAATGTTTGTTTTTTATAGCTATTTTTAGTGATGTATGTTTACATTCATCTTGGTGATATTATTTTGTGTGCTAGATTTTGGGTCGGTTGCAGTGCAGTCAAATTGTTATTAGACATTTTAGCTTACTTGTTGAATGGACTAATGTTGTTGGGTTATGATTTCATTGAAAACCATATTCAAAATTAAGATATTTTATATGTGAGACTTCTTTACGCATGCTAAAATGTGCAGGATATGATGCTTTAAATGGTTTTGAATTCTTAATTTAATTTTATTACAATATTTTGTTATGACTTACCCCTTGGGGGTCTTGTTAGCAAAAAGAGGTAATATGGGAAAATACCCCCTCTAGGTAATTATTTAGTGTTAAATTTAAATTTTATATTGAGTAGGTTTATGGGTTTGAATAAAGCTAAGATTTTTGGAAGTTTTGATACGTTTTGTTAATGATGTGTTTTGATAAAGGGCAAAAGATTCAAATTATGGCTTTGTTATGATGAATAGGATAATGTAAAATAAATTATTTTTTTGGATTATCATGATGTTAGGGTTGAATTTGATTTGATCATGGATAGCTTAGACACTAAGCTCACATGCAAAAGAGGAAGGAACTACGAGTGGAATTGAAAGAGTGGAGTTGTGTATTTATGAAATAATTTTTCATGAGATTGAGGGGCTAAGATAAGTGGAGTCAGTTGGAGACCATTATGAGCATGTAGAGAATGGTAAAGACAATAAGTAGGGTAAAAAGGACCAAGAAGAAGGGGAAATATTATTATCATTGAAGAAGGAGGCAAATAGGAAAAAAGAAGTTCAAATAAAAAATATTACAGGTGACAAAGGAGGGGACTTACATTCAAACTCGAGCAGGAAAAGGTATAACTATAACTAGGTAGGCTTAGTATTAAAAATATATAAAAAATGCTTGGTGTTTTTCTTGTCTTGCTTTGGAGATGGGTTTTCATGGTTATACAAGCTTTAGTATATCTAGTTTGGATTGAACAAAAATAAAACCATTTTAATTTGGAATGTATGTAACCTCAACTTGATGATAAAATAGGGCTTCATCCCTATTAAACTAGGATGGAATGTAGTCCCATCTACAGGACAATGGGGATGACACTGGGTCATTATATGTTAGGATTTTTGAAAAAACATTAAAAAATATAAAACTGTTTGGTTTTTGAGTTATAATTTATGGTGTAAAATTTAGGGTTTATTTGATTACAACTACAAGATAATATAGTTAAGTGGTTATTAAGGCATAATGTAATGTCAACCTACAACTATTAATCCTTTGTGTTTTAAACCTTTGATATAGTAATAAAATTTGGGTTCATGTAAATATTCAATTAAAAAAATATATGCATATGTTATCTGATGTTAATATACATATATGCATATAATATCCTCAAAAATGAAAGCAAACCATCATTATATATTAGTTGATTTGATTTAAGTTGTTTAGTGGTTAAATTTGTAATAAATTCAAGGTTTTTATTTAGGAAGTATTATGACTCTGGATGGATTTGAAAATTTTAAATATGGAATGAACATCTACAAGTTTGTGTGTGGTTTGTTTTAATGAAACCTAAGATGAAGTCTATCCTTTATAACCATTTATAGCATGGATGAGTGGACTTATATGTGATATCAAGAAGATTTGTTAGTTCTGGTTGATGTTGAGATATACTTATATTTGTTCTATAATAAACATGTAATATTCATTTTGATAAGGTGGAATATGATACTGTATATATTTGTTTATTTATATGAATATATAAAGATGAGACTACTATTATCTGAATATATATATTTTAAGTTAAAACCCAAACACTTGATAGCACAATAAGTCCTTATTACAAAAAAACATGTCATTTATGGGCTAAGGGAAAAGATAAAAGTGACAAGTAGATTTGAGTATTTATTAGTTTTAATACAAGAATTGTATATGATATTTTAGAATAATGAATTAACATTCATGTAATTGGATTGATAAGTATTTATGTAAAGGGACAATGGGATTTGTGTTTTCCATTTGATTACTATGGGATGAAGACCCTTCTAAGGCATAAACATAGAAACAAGTTTAAATTATATTTTGACTAAGCATTATCCCTTCTAAAGTACATTATAGTATAGTTGAAAGAATGAGAATTGTATTTGGATATTTAATGATTTTGAGCATATGGTAGTCATGTTAATGATTATATTATAAAATTATAAGTTTTGATCCATCTTGATATTTAAAAGTATAAATAACTTGATTTATATAGATGGCCTTGATATTATGAATGGATTCATATTTTACTGTAGTAAGTTAAAATATGGATTGTTCATGAATCCCTTGCATGGAATGTATGGAATCTATGTTGACTCTATGTTTATTTATGTTGTAATTTTTGACATTATAAATAGAATTTGTTTTTTTATTTAGGTTAAAGTGGGGGGGTTTGAACTAGGGTCCCCAGACCCTAGGAGAAATACAAACACAAAAATATCAATAATCTATCAGAGACCAACCAAGCCCATAAACAATGAAAAAATAACCCAGAAATAAATAAAGAACTAGTCTAAATCTAAGCTACCAAAAACATCCTCCCAATAAGCTTTCATATTTTTAAGGTTTATATCAATCTGAAGCAACAATTTATCTTGGTTAATGCCATACTAAGATCCACTACTCTACCCCTTATTGTCCTTCCCTTTTCCAATCACATTGGGCTCAAAATGCTCACTAAGGTGAGTTCATAGGTTTTCAACATTCTATATGCCCTCATATATTACTACTTTGCAAAAATTTACTAAAAAACTTATTTTATTGTGAAGATTATCATTTTCTTGCTCTAACATCTCCACCCATAAATATAAACTCTAAATTTGATGGTCTTCCTCCCTAGCTGAGAAGATTTGACTCATCCTTGAGATTTCCTACTATAATAAATTAACGTTTCCCTTTAGCTCTATGATCTATTACATAATCCACTGCATGATAGCTTTTTGGAGGTTGAGTTATTACACTATCTTGTATGAACTCTCCTTAACTTTTACTGAGGTAACTAACATATTAAACATCTCATTTTGACCTTTCTAATTTTGAGAAGTCTCCCCTTTATCTGAAAGAGTATAAATAAGCTCCTTATTCACATTCTTAGCTACTACCAGATTATGATCCAATTTGCTTCTGTATTCCACTTCTTTTTAACTCTCCATAGGATATTTACTTCCCACTTCAACATCAATAAACGTTCCTATTCCCACTTTACTAAACGTATCTTGAAGACCCTGGTTCCCTTGTTTCCCATGACTGAGCCTGTAGACTTTGATGCATTTAGAAGTCTTTTATTGATGTTATCCTATTGATTTTTATCATTTCCATCATCCTTATTGATAATATTTTCCATAGGTTTCTTATTGTTGTTAGTAACCCTGATCGGACTCCCAGGGTATTTTATCCACACTTTTTTATTTTTTCTGATATCAATAGGCCCTCCTCTATCTTTTCCTTCTAGGTTTGTGATATGTCTGGATTTATTTGATTCATGTCCTTAAAATATTTTAATATGAGGTAGATCACTCCCTCATGTATAGGTATATATTAGTTTCCATGTTTAAATTTCATGATCAACACCTTTATAGATTTTAGGATAAAAAATAGGAGACTAAAGGGCACATCATGCTTAGAATAATTAAACATTCTAAACAAAGACCATATAACTACATTGTACCTAACTTCTAAGGTGATGTACTATATTAAATGAAAGGCAACCTTTGAAAATGGCTTGGATAAGGATTTTGGTCAAAACTATTATGCAACTGCTCTAGTTGCTCTTCTTCCTCTAGAAATGCCTCTTTGTCCAATTTGAAATCTCTAAGCGTATAGTAACTCTTCATTTACTCAATCACCAATCTAGTCACATGAGAAATCAGTTCCTTAGTAATGTCGAGAGTAACTCCATTGATTGAAACTTTTTTGTCCTCCCATGAAATCATAAACAAGATTGAGAAATGCCTGTCAAAACCTTCAATCTTATCCATAAAACTAGAAAATCCTCCCACTTGCAAAGCTACCCAAACTCTTTCATTTTTCCTAAATCTAGGCTATAATTTTGGTTCAATTCTATTCAATAGACCCATCTTACTTTCCTCACAACCACTCTATCTATCCCTACTATTGAAATTCACTGTATCAAACCATGAGGAATTATAGTTGTATATTATGTCTTGGTAATCTAAAAGATGTTTTAGGGAATTTAGAAGCTTATCCTTTGAACCTCAAAGAATTAAAACAAAGTGTATGAATCCTGAATGACATTAAAACCACCAAAGACTCCTTTAGGAATTAGAGGTTTCAGGAATATGTATAGAATCAAAATCATTAATATTTCCTTCATCTTTAACCTTAAGTAACAACTCCCTAGGGAGATCCTCATAACCCATCCAAGTTAAAAAACCCATATTATTCACTCTTTTGTTAGTGAACTAGTCAACTATACCATTCCTTTCCTTATAGGTATATTGAATGGTCACCTACTGAAAAGAGTCTAATAGAACTATAATTTCATCTAATACATGCTTGATAGACTAGCTAATGACATTTTTCCTAGATAAGTAGTTCACAATATTTAGAGAGTATCCCTCCACCAGTAAATTTTGCACACTCAATTGCTTAGCCAATTTGATCGCCCACAATGCTGCTAGAGCTTCCACCTAGTGATTTGACCTCACCCCCATATCTCCTACATATGTAATAATCAAATTACCCTTATGATCTCTAATGATTCCACCTCCCCCTACTAGCCCTAGGTTTCCTTTCTAAGCTCCATCAAAATTGAGCTTCATCTAACCTTCAGGGGGAGGTTTCCATTTTGTTCTTTTCTTAATTTTATTCTTGGGATCTATTTACCTAACTTAGAGGAATCTATTTATAATTAAGAGTCAGGATTTGTTCAAAATGTAGTAAGTTTTTACCTTTATTAATATATACAAACCTATAATTTTTCTTAATGAGTTTAAAAATTCTTGCTAAGATAACATTTCTACTGCATTTCTTCCCCCCAAAAATTCTATTAGTCTACTCTCCACAGATCCCCCAAATTATATGAGGTAGAGTCAAATTCCAAATCTTCTTGAGGTGGACATTTTGAAATGGGCATCTCCAAGATTGTCACACTTCCATTAGGGATCCTGATTTCACCCATGAGACATTAAATTTGTCAATGAAATAACTGCAAATATTTTGAGTGAAGGAGAAAATGACCAACAAATGAAAGACTACTTTATTATCCTCTTTACATAATTCACATCTATTGATAATAATGCATCCTCTCTTTCTAAGATTATAAATTATTAGGATTCTATTTTAAATCACCACACATAAGAAAAAACTTATTTTTGGAGTAAGCCATTTATCTTAAACACTCTCCCAACATACATTAAGATCAAAGTTCTTGAGCCAACATATTATACCTTGATTTTACTTTATACTATCCATTGAATGAATCCATCTAGACCAATTGATCTTCTCACCCCTAGGATGTGTACATTTTGTAACAAATTATTCAAGTTAGCTATCTTCAAAGTGTCTTCTTGGTTTAAGTTATCCAAGCTCAGTCTTTTCTAGCTTTTAACTCCCTCCAACTCTTGCCAATAATCTACCACCTTAGAGCCATTTTTTTGCCTCATGTTCTCCTAAAAATGCAAACCTATATCACTCTGATATAGTAGCATATTATAAATCCATTTGTCTATCTAAAATTCAACCCTGCATCCATTTCCTATTTTCCATATAGAATCTAAAATTATCAACTCCTTATTAATAATTTAAAAATTCTAGATATGTGAGCCCCTCATAAATTATTCATCTACCATGATGTAGATCATATCTCTCCATTCAAGGTATTTAAAAGAGATAATTTTACCCCAAATTGAACTCATTTTGATGATTCTCCAAATAAATTTAGAAATGAGGGATTTTGTTGATTAGCTTCAGATTTCTTAGACCAAGACGACCAAACCTTTTCTTAGAGCAAACCTTACTCCAAGCCACAAGGTGAAATTTGTTTTTTTATTCTATTCCAGCCCAAAAGAATTTTTGTTGAATATTAATTAATTTTTCCTCCACTCCTTTAGGAAAATTGATTAGCGAAAGAACATACACTGGAAGACTTTGTAAAACACTCTTGATCAGAACTACCTTACGAGCCTAGGACAAACGCTTACCTTTCAATCCTATGAGCATTTTTTAGAATCTCTCAATCAAAGGATTTCATGCTACCACCTAAAACTAATTATTGAAGAGAGGCATTCCCAAATAAGAGTATGGGAGTTCCTTGATTTGGTAGCCTAGAAGAGTAGTTATCCTAGCTTGTCTAACTACTGAAGTATTAAATAAGTACACATAACTCTTATCAAAATTAACTTTCTAGTTAGATGCCTTTTCATACATCACCAAAATATATTTAATAATTATTTATTCTTACATATATCATTTGGCTAATATAATAGTGTCATCTATAAATTACTAGTGCATCATCGGGTCTACAAACCTAGCTGGTTGAAAACCTTTGAATTGTGATACAACCAAATCCTTACTATGAATCTACTCAATGATTCTACCATAATGATGATCAGGTATGGGGATAGGGGGTCTCCCTATCTCACTCCTTTATCACTTTTAAATAAACCTTGAGCCACCCCATTGACCAACATAGAAAAGATGTAAGTGGTTATACAAGATCTAATAATTTTCTTGAATTTATCACTAAAACCAAATTGAGCCATAACTCTATCTAAAAAATTCCAGTCCAATCTATCATAAGCCTCAACCATATCTAGTTTAAAGAGCATAGATAATTTTTGACTTTTTTCCATTGAGTGAATGGATTAATGAACCACAATCACTCCATATTGAATTTATCTGCCCAGTATAAAACCTCCCTGCTGAGATTGTATAATTTTTTCCATGCTGATTTACATCTTTAGAGCAATAAGCTTGGTAATAATATTATTAAAAAAATTGCACAAGCTAATAGGATGGAAATATAAAAAATTAATATCCCCTTACTTCTTAGGGATAATAAATAAGAAATTATGATTGAATTTTATAAGTAGCTATCCAATTTCAAGGAATTCATTCACTACTACAACCACACCATCCCCAATTATGTCATAAAATATTTTGAAAAAATCTATAAGTATTCCATCTAACCCTAGAGCCTTATCTAGATTCATTCTAGAGAGCACAAATTTTAGATCTTCATTCAAGGTTATAGATGTAAGCATATCATTATCCTCTTGGTTAATCAATTCAAGAATCCCATATAAAAATTCTTGTTTATATCTAATATTATTCATGAAATCATTTTTGTATAAATTATTGTAAAATAAAACACTTGCTTGGTTAATATCGTCAGCATCAAAAGACATTTAACCCTCATTATTGATTATTTCCTTGATAGCATTATATTTCCTAGGCTTTAAAGTAGACAAATGAAAAAAATGAGTGTTTTTGTCACCCTCCTTGAGCCAATGTTTCTAGATTTCTACCTCCATAAAGATTCTTATCTAGATACAATAGTATGATAATTACATAAGAGCTATTTTACCTCTATTTTGAATCTCTAAATCATACCCCTTCTCCTCAATTTCATCTTTAATCTTCAAAATATATTCTTTAAGGGACTTTTTTTTTGCAAATGCACATTCTTAAAAATCTATTTGTTCCATTATTTGATCTTAATTTTTACCTTTTTGAAATTCTCAACCAGATTAAACATAGATGAACCACTACCATTCTTAGTCCACCACTCTAAAATTCTATCATAGATGTTAGGGTGTGTGAACCACATATGATCCATATGGAAAGGATACCTATTATCTTTGACATTCTGATCTAAAATATTCAAATCCAATGGAGAATGATTGGAACCAATATTTGAAAGAGTTTTAATAGACATATCCTTGAATTGCAACCACTCTAAAGAGATAAATACTCTATCCAATTTGCATCGGATAAGATTATCACCAAGCCTCCAATTAGTCCAGGTAAATTTATGGCCAATAATTTCTAAATCCATCAAACTTATATCATAAACAAAAGAAGAGAAATCCTCCATGCTATCCATACTAGCTATATTTCCTCCTTTTTTATCCCTTGGATGAAGAGGAGGTTAAAATATCCTGATAAAATCCAAGGAATATCGTTGTAATTAATTCTAAAAAATCTAATATCCTCCCATAAATTTCTATGCATAGACCTAGTATTTGGAGCATAAACATTTGAAAAAATCCACTACTTGTTATCTATAATATACATAAATAGTACTACAACATGATGATGAGTCTTAAGGATGGGTTCACCCATTATAAATTTAGGATCCCAAAAATTTATCAGCCCTCCTAAAGCTCCAAATGCACTGATACAAACCAATTTAGCTTAACTCCAATACAAGTTTTTATGATTAAAAAAAAATTTTCCTCTATCTTTGATTCTTGAATGGCCAAAACAAAAACTTTATTAGTCTTTCTAAAATCCCTATAAAACTTTTTGATTTTTTGAACTATTCATCCTTCTGATATTCCAAGAAATAATCAACATGATTAAATACTGGGGGAAGAGAAACCTCCTTTAAAAGGAAGTTTTTTTTGAAATCCATCTACTATGTCTTCTTGAGTATGTTTCATGAAATTATCTTTTTTAGATGATTTACCTACTTTAGGTGGAGTTTTTAAGGTTGTGCCCTTTTTACCTCTTCTTGTAACCATCGATTAAGCTAATTTTTCCTTTATATTATTCTTAAGACTAATAATTTCTTACTATGTATCCCTAAACTCCTCACTACTTGAGGCTAATGGAAAATCATCATTCTATGTGAGACCTTCTATGTAGATCCCTTTATCTACTATATCTTTCATTTTTACCTCTTGATCTAGTATTTCAAATTTATTCTAGGTATAAATATTTAAAATCTGAGACCCTTATATCTCCATCATGTTGATCTGATGGATGACTTCATCCACCTCTAAATCTACCCCTTTCATATCTGCCTACATCAATATTTCTACCAATGAAAATTATTCTATATGATTTTGAGTTTCTCTTTTGTTTGCAATTGTTTTTTATCCCATTTTTGGTATGTAGTTAGGTTCTGAGTTAACATTTTTAGTCACTTCTAAATCTACCTTATCTCTTTCCTCCTAATCTAATATGGATCAAACTATGTCTATTTTAAGGGGAGCTTTTGGACCCAAGACTAAGGTCTAAGGTTTGAAACGTTTTTCAAAAGAGATGCTTGATTTTCTTTGCCACGCTACTGACTAATGACTTATTTTACACACCTTTGATGAGTGACCAAGTTTGTGACACTTATCACATAATAGGGCTAATTTTTCAAATTCTATTTGTTTCACTCTTAATTGAAAAGGGGTGTGTAATACCACTAAGTTTAGAAGATCTTGATTTATAAATGTGTTAACATAAAACCTGGCATAGACAAGCTTGGATCTTTCCTTGGTCATCAAATCTAGAGTAATGAGGTAACTAAAAGATTTGGCTATGCTGAAAAATAAATCTTCCTCCCAGAACTCAATTTTAAGATCTGGTAACCTAACCCAAATGGGCATAATATTGATGTTCTCCTTCTTAATATTGAACCTTGGTTGCCATTTTTTGAGAAAAAGTCTATAAATTCAAAATAACCAAGGGTCCCTCTTCAAAAATGTTGACACTATCTTTAGGGTTGTTGAATCTAATCATGAAAAATCCATTAACCATTGTTAGGATCTCCATATGTCCTTTGGGGCACATTTTTCTTTTTACCAAGAAGAGTCAATGTTTGTCCTGACTTTCATAAAATTTCCAACTAAATCCTATTCCATCCTTGATGATGCAAAATTTATGAGAGAGGGAGTGATTTGAACATGAATACTTTTTCCATATTTAATAGTTTTAAGGTATTCAATATGTTTGATCTCCTTTTTTCCCATCACCCAATTAATGACCCAATTAATCTTTCACACTAAGATGACTTATCTGGCATCTACTTGGGGTTAGCAGAGTTAATGTTGTTGTAGCTATCATAAGAGATTATTTATATTGGTACTTCACTTGACAGAGCTTCAAACCTGCTAGTCCACATACTCTCCCTTCCTCTGTCACCATCTCCTTTCTCCCTTTCCAATTCTAAGTTTGAAAATATAATTTCCCACTCTCTATCAACTCCATTTCCATGCCCTATGTTGCTTCCACTCATCATCTCTATCATCTCCATTATAAATATAATTTTTTATGCTAAGAGGAAAGCATAAATACATTGATTCTTGATCTATTTGTCATGAAATAAGTTGATATATGAGAATTTTGTGTTGAAGGTTATTTAGTATTATGTGTGTTTTTATGAATTATAATAGAATGATATGTTGAGATAAAAATCATAAAATGACTTGATTATTTTTCTAGCTTAACATACATATCAGATGTAGGATGAATTAGATTCTTTATGATTGTTTACATCTTTCACTATTGCATGGTATCTTTTTGAATCTTGATTTTTGGCTTTGTTAGATGATATGAGGTATATATATGAGGATGATAGTGGGTAACTCATATAAATATCCCTTGATATCATTATTGGCATGATTTTATAGTAGAGAGTAATGTGTGAGTGAAAATGACTCAGATTATTTAATCTAAATTCTATACTGAAAACTTTGGCCAAAGTAATGTTATAACTATGACATTATCATTTTACTATACTTATAGTTTACATGCTTTAATGATGTCATTTAGATAGAGAAATGTACTCTATGTTCTATTTGATTATTGCATGTAATAGTTTTAAGTATGCACATGGGTTTTGATTATTTCTCAATATCTACACTATTCTTATCTACCCCTCTATGAAAGGTAGGGACACTCCTTAAAGGGAGGTATGTAGGATACGATTGGTATATGGTTAGAGGTAAAGCACTTGCATGATTCTCTCCTTATTTCAGTTGATTCAATCATATGGAATTACAATCAAGATATGTGATGAGTCATGGAGATATTTTATGTAGATCATTCTATATTATGTACTTATTATTATATATATTATACATTATACATTATTGTAACTTATTTTGGATGTATAATCACCATAATAGTGGCTATGTACTTATATAAGCATTTTCAATTATAAACAATAATGGATATAATTATATTTTAGACTGATTCATGGGTTATATCCATATTTGTAGTACATGGAATAGCTTAATGCATAAATGATCAATTTATCAATGTAATGATATGTTTAATGCTTGAGTACTAAATGAGTTTTATTAGTCTAATTGGTTGATGTGATATATGCATTTGATGTTTAGGTTTATTTAGTTTTTAGGTATTAAACTAATGGCTCTAATTAATCTCAATAGTAAGGTTAAGGTTAAAGTAATAAAATAATAATAATTAAGTGTCAATATGATTTAGTACCATTAAGGTCTAACATTGTGGTATTTGAGCTTAAGGTTTATCTCTTGGACCTAATGAGTAAACCAACATAAATTTTATTCTCCTAATTTTCTAGAAAGGAGAATGGTGCATGGTATATCAACCAATAAGGGCCCTTCTAACCCTCAGGTTGATCCTATTTAGCTTGTATCAGAGAAAGCTACAAAACTTAATTAGATTCTCACTATTATGTGTTAGAGTGGACGTGTTCACACTAGCTAGTGGTTTGAGATTTTACCAAACTAGTTTTGTTTCTAGCCATGTTTGCACTCACTTAGGAGTTAAGCTTATTTTGTGGGAGTTTATTATTTGGTTTATTGTGAGAAATATTTTCACAAACCAATTTTGGTTGTGCAAAATATTTCATTCTACCTATTGTTAGCTTGTGTAACAATTTATTTGTTACACTGAACAAACCTTCCTTAATTATTTATTAGGCACTCCTTATGATTCTCTTAGACTGATGGTGGAGAGAGAAAGCCTAAATATTATATTATTCATTTTGGGGTAATAATGGAGACTTAATTATGCATAATTTACTATGTTTATAATGTCTCTATGTCAAATTTTGTGGTAATGGTGTGCAAGAGAGATCCTATAGTTGTATGAATGCATATTGCATTCCATCATGGTATTAGAGCTCCTTCAAGCAGCCATTACTCAAAATCTTGGTGTTGTTTCAATCACCTATGTTTCTAGTTCATAAATATAGCTTACCTCATTGAATTTCTGCACTGTACTCTTCTTGCCTCATTTTATTCCTTCATGTGTGTCATTAAAACATACTACAAGGATGGAGATTGATTTGGTAAAATTTGATAAGATGGTGGTGATTCTTGAATCTTGGAGAAGTACACTTCTTATACCTATAGACATTAAAAAGGCTACATAAGTTCCACATCTGCTCATATAAAAATTCATCTTCCATTTACTGACCAAAAATTTCATTTGTTTTTTTGGTTTCCTTTATTGGCAGCATTGTTTAAATTTACATTTAATCCCCAATTGGATGTTAGAAAATGTTCTTTATAAGTGTTTTTTTACACACTCACTATCATAGGCTCTTTTGGGAGAGTGTACAATTATAGACCCTTCTCTGGCTTAGTTTTTTAATTATGCTTTTGATTAGAGCACTCCATTGGATCATGTGAACATTGTGTTTGCCTAGACTAGATTTTTTTGGTAGGGTGAGGGTTTAAGATCACATGTATAGAGGAAAAGAGCATTGGATACATGTTTTTTATAGCCTAGGTAGTTCGTGCATTATTGAGAACTCACATATCTTTTACCTCCACATTGCCTAACTTCTTATCTCATGACCATTCAATCTTGCTATTTTGTTGCATTATAATTTGGACTTGAATGACATGATCCACCCATGGGGTTTTTTTCCATTTAATTAGGGGAAAAACCTAGTTTTTAGTAACACCTTTAATGTTATTTTTGGTGAGCCAAACTCAGAAATTTACTAACACATCTCTTTTTGAAAACTATAAAAATAACTTTAAATCACCTGTTGTCCTCCTTCACTAGTCTTGTGCATTCATTGGAGGGATCAACGGGTCTTGCCACCTAGTCAAAATTCCATTTACTTCGCTATTTTTTAGATCTTGGTTAATGTTAAAGTTCATATCATTGACCCATTTGGTGTTCACCCCTTATATAATGGATTTAATAATATTTCTTGCCAAATATGATGCTGATCTCCATCATGGCCCACTTTCACCCATGAGCTCACCATTGTCTCAACATGTTTTATTCAACCCTAATCCTATTCTATTAGGGTAAAGATTTATTTTATTAAATGAAGTTATTTAGAGTTTAAAATCTTTATCTCTCATTACTACATTTAATTGGGTTGATATCCCAATTGGAGTGAGCTTTATTTAAAAACACTAAGGGTCCAAATAGGTCTTGGGTTTAAACCATCAAACCAATATTTTTGGTGAAAAATATACATCTTTCAATGGGACAAATTATTTTAAAGGAGGCACATTTATAATGTAAGGTTGACACACCTTTTTGTTTATTAGGGGACATTAATTTTAAGTGGTGTTTATTTTTGTAAAGGATTTTTTTTAGATTGTGGGAGACATCACTTAGTGGGGCCAATTGATTTAAAGTGGTGAGCATTATTTCTAAAGTGGGGGTAAATTTTTTAAGTGGGAATTTTCATTGAAGTGGGGCTACTATTTCTTTTTTCATTCTCACTTATCAAAGATGGAGGGTGAGGTCCGGTCTCATAAGTGGTTAGACCCCCACACGAAAACACTTCATTTTTTGGTGTGATTTGTATACATGCCATATTTTTGGTGAAGTCTAACATCCTATTTTAGTGTGTTTTATCTTCTTTTATGCCACTTTTTATACTTGCATATGAATTTTTAATGGTAATTGATGTCCCTCTTTAGTTATTTTCACCATTATTGGGTTTTTCCTTCTTCAGGTATGGAATCATGTATATTTGAACCCCTTAATTATTTGAAATACACCACTTAAAAAACCAAAATGTAAATTCACTTGTAGATTAAGGGATTATGGAAAATTTTTATTTGTGAATTTCCCATATTTATAGATGAGGATGATATTGTATGGCTTGGATCCTTGCAAAAAGAGGCACTTTTATTTATTCACCTCCAAGTTTTTGATAGTTTGTAAACTCATATTAAGCATGACACATCACCTAAAGGAGCTTGGGACATTCTTTCAACATTATTGGATGAGGTCATTTCATCTCCACATGTCCTTCTTTCTTCTCCTTCCTCTCAAAATGTGGATTATTATGTCAGTGACATTGTTTCTCCACCATCTTCTCTTATTTTTTAGGATGGGATTCTTGATGGGAATTTACATGAGGACTCTTTGGAATATTCATCTCCTCCTATTAGTTTTTTTTCTCTTTCCATTGTTAGTGAGGACACATTTTCTAAGGATGCGACACTTGTACTACCTCTTCCTACTACTCATGATGCATATTTAATTATTGGTGGTCACTTGGATGAGGTACCTTCACCTTCTCCACCTACTAATGCACATTCTGATATAATGGTTACTTCTCCTATTTTTTATTTTTATATGATTGTTAGCAATGCCCTACCAAGCCGTAAGCAACCCATTTATCCTATGGTCTCTTTCCTAGCACTTCGAGAAGAAAATAGGAAACTCATGATGCAAAATTATCTTCTGTGCTCCTTGATTAATGAAAGGATGCCCTCATATGTTCTCTATAAAATAAACTTGTTGGCATACAACATCAATCTAATACCCCATCATGTACTAAATTTGGTATGCATCCACTTGATGTACTTTTACAATGCGATCTACCAGATTCTAAGCATCCCATTGTTCATGTTGTTATTATTATAGATTATACTTTTGTACTTATTATTGTTACACACTCTACACATCTGAATCTAGTTCAACTTGCACATATGCCTACTTATTTTAAGTAGCATAACACTGGCTTTGGATCCTACATGCTTCATTCCATGGGTCACATTACTATACTTATTGGCATTAGGAAGCATTTACAGGGCATTACTCACCCTATTCAGCTTATTATGTAGATTACTCAACATAGCTTTGGTTATGATGCAAGTGATTCATCTTCATTGGGATCTATTGATAGAGCTCCATCTTTTGTTCACTCCACTCTTCATGAGGATATTGAGCTACATATGGGCTCTTTTGCACTGTCACTTAGGCTTGAGAAACCTAAGACTACAGTGCTCAGACATGATCTACCTGACACTTCTTTGGATGTTACCTCATATACTTTTACTATGGACTTTGCACTTACACATATGTAGGCATCTTCATCTACCATTCATGTTCATAGATGTCATCTACTACTAACTACATTATGGACTTTTTTTATGGCACTTAGTGATATTTTTGATTTATGGGACCTTTATTTGTGGTCACACTAAGAGTCATGGAGTATTTTTATTCATGTTTGTATGCTCCATGTTGAACACTTTACTCTTCAATTTTTTACTATACCATCACCACTAGGGACATATTACTGAGATATTTATATCTATACCTTTGATGTTGACAATATTCTTTAGATTTGTTATCAAATTTGATATCCCTTTGAAGAGTAACAAGTTTGGTGCATCCTAGTGTCAGTATTTTAGTGTTTTGTAGTGGGATTAGCCCACTCATATAAATATGTTTTTTACATCACTACACCCACTTAAACATTATGGGGGGGGTGTGAACATATTTATTCAAGTGTTGTGCTCATTGTTATCCCTTATCACACCACATTTTATTTTGGAGGTAGTTGATTAAGTGCATCTTTTATTTGATGGGATTCATTCCATCAATTGTACCTACTACAAGTTTACATTAAGATTTTGAGTTGTGCTTCTTGGGATGCCTTACAACATATTTTTTCTTTTTCAGTCTCACTATGGTTTTACTAGTTTTTGGGTACCTTATGGTGATACATTTCATCCTTGGTAACTCTTTTTCCCAATGTTTTGTGATCAATACTTTTTTATAGAGTGAGCCTCATAAAGAGTACCAGTTCTTGTTTGATGTAGCACTTATAATGACTTGACATCCATGTATTATGGTAAGATAGATTGGTTACCATATAGACACTTTAAATTTCATTGTGATTTATACATGGGTACCTGATTAGGCCTAGTTTCCAAGAGCTATTAGTTTCTTTGATTTCTCTTTTCTCACTTCCTATTCTATACTTAAGGGAGGGTGTTGGAGTGGACATGTTCACACTAGCTAGTGGTTTGGGCTTTTACCAAACCAATTTTGTTTCTAGTAGTTTTTGCACTCACTTAGGAGTTAAGCTTATTTTTTGGGAGTTTATTATTTATTTTTTTGTGAGAAATATTTGCACGAACTAATTTTTGTTGTGCAAAATAGTTCATTCTACCTATTGTTAACTTGTTTAATAATTTATTTATTATATGCAAGAAAGCTTCCATGCTTATTTATTAGGCATTCTTTATGCTTCTCCTAGATTGATGGTGGAGAGAGCAAGCTTACAAATTGTATTATTCATTTTGAGGCAATAATGGATACTTATTTGTGAATAATTTACTGTGTTTGCAATGTCTCTATGTCAAAAATTGTGGTAATGGCATGCAAGAGAGATCCTGTAATTGCATGAATGCATGTTGCATTCCATCATTATGAACAAGACATTAGACTATATAACAACTATTGAACAAGAGGTTCATGGCCTAGAAGAGAAAAAAGAATAGGAGGTACTTGAATAACACCCTACTAAATATGAAGTTCCTTAGGAGCAAAGGAATGAGGAAGTGCATTAGGATGCTAGAGTTAATTTAGTTGTAGAACTAGCATGGGACATGTATAAGGTAAACCCACCCAAATTTTATTGCATATTTTTGGGTGATGGAGCTAAAAATTAGCTCATAGATATGGAAAAATACTTAAATATTTGTAATTAATTTGAGGTCACTAAGGTAGTATGGGGATTTTACCAATTAGCTGGTGAAGTAACAACTTAGGGGGATAATAAAAATATTATAATGAATCTCGATTCAACTGCAACTACATAGGAATGATTTTTGACTCTTTTAAGAGCATGGTGCTTACCTCAAAATTATTTTGATTAGAAGTTAACAAAATTTTATAACCTAAAGCAAGGAGATTTGTCAGTGAACGAGTGCTAGGAGTATTTTACTAAGATTTTGAAATCTATTTCATAATACTAGAAGGATTAATGTTTCCATATCAAGAAGTTCATCATGGGCTTAAAACCCCAAATTGGTTATGAGGTGGATGTGCATAGACCATCAACTATGGACCAGGTGTTTGAAAAGGTTGTCAAGTAGGAACATAAGCTAAAATCTATAGCATAGGTCAAAGAGATGTATAATATTTTTTTTGGAAGTTTTAAGAAGAAATGGAAATGGAATGGAAATTCTAAGAACTAGTTCAATAGTCAAAATTTTAGATTTGATAATAATTTAGGGAATAAGAAACTAGGAGGTAATTTTAGATAAGGTTTTAAGGGTAAAAATTAGTTTGAGAGAAAGGGACCTCCAAGAAGATGATTTAAATGTGGAGGTGATCATTATGCCAAAGATTTTCATTGGTGGAAGATAGATGGAAATAATAAGAATATAAGTTATTCTTCACAGCAGGGAACCTTCTAATAACATATCCATGTAGTGGTGGATAATCGACAAGATGAATTCTAAGCCTCTCCCATCAAAGTATCATGTACTCTTTTTGGTCATCCAATCACTATTTTGATTGAAAATAGAGATACTAAATGTTTTATATCTCCTATAATGTTGAGTGAATTATCTAGGGAAGATGGTTATATGGTAAATGGATGGTTAGTATAATATGAGAATAAGTCCAAAGTCAAGGTTAATAGGTGTATCATAGAGGTTAAAATCTAGTTTCTATAATTCAAGATAATTGTGGATCTTTATACAACATCATAAGGGTCATATGATGTGATCCTAAGAGTGAATTGGCTTTTTGGGCATAAGGCCAAAGTGGATTACTACCTTAAAAAGGTTGAATTTCTAGATGATTTGGGAAACCAAACCCAAATCTAAGGAAGTCAGAGGGAGTTGAAGCTTAGGCAAAAATTTTCCATTTAATTTTAGAGGGCTCAATGTAAGGGATGTAAAACATTCCTTATTAAAATGGATGAAGTTGCAGAATCTAAGGAACTCACCTTGTAAGATTATCCCCTTTTACAAGAATTTTAGGATGTTTTTCAAGATTAATTATCAAGGTTACCTCCAAAAAGGGAATTTGCTTTCACTATAGATATCATACAAGGGTCAGAACTATAATCTAAATCACCCTACAAGATGAAAACAATGAGACTAATTGAGTTCAAGGCACAACTTCAAGAAATGTTGGCCAAGGGTTTAATTTGAACAAGTGTTTTGCCATGGGGTGCACCTATAATTTTTGTCAAAAATAATGATGGAACTCTTTATTTATGCATTGATTTTCACATGATTAATAAGGTAATGATCAATTTTTTTAATGAATTACCTCACATAAATGATCTTTTCAATTAAATTCATGGTGTTACATTCTTTTCAAAGATTTATCTTTGAGTAGGATACCATCAATTAAGGATTCAAGATGGGGATATTCTAAAAATAACTTTCAAAACTCACTATGGAACTACGAGTTCACAGTGCTACTTTTTGGGTTAACGAATGCACCAAAAACATTCATGAACCTAATGAATAGTGTGTTTAGGGATTATATTGATCAAAATTTTCTAGTATTTTTAGATGACATCCTTATCTATTCCAAGAATGAGGAAGAATATGTTGAGCACTTGTGGTTAGTTCTACAATAGTTGTAGAAACATAAGCTATATGGTAAGTTGTCCAAGTGTGCTTTATTTAAAAAAATAGTACAATACTTGGGACACATCATCTACATAGAGGGAATTTTAGTTGATCTAGCTAAGATTAGGGCCATTATGGATTGGCCAACACCTAAAAATGTGCATGAGGTGCATAGTTTCATGGGATTAATAGAGCACTTCAGGAAGTTTGTACTTAATTTTTCCAAGATAGATAACCCAATCAAATCTCTTCAACATAAGGAACAATAGTTTGTTTGGTCAGATAAGTGTGAAGAACCTTCCAAATTATTAAATAGAGACTTAATTATACACCAATTTTATAGATTCTAGATCTAAATGGACATTTCTCAGTGATAACTGATTCTTCAGGTGATGGATTAGGAGGTGTACTCATGCAATATGGTTTAGTTTTAGCTTATGAATCCAATAAATTGAAACCTTATGAGGAAAATTATGTTCCTTATGATTTAGAACTAGATGCTATAATACATGCCTTATAGATGTGGAGGCATTACTTGTTGGGTAAACCCTTTAAACTCAAGATTGATAATTTAGGTCTTGAGTATATTTTCACCCAATCTAAACTCAATGCTCATTAGAGGTTGTGGTTAGAGTTTCTATCAAATTATGATTTTAATATCAAATACATTAATGGTAAAGAAAATTGAGTAGCATATGTTATTATTCATATAAGATACATTGTAGTTTTGGCTATAATTAGAAGCACCTTTTGAGATCAAGTAGTAAAATTATCACCTAGTGATGATTTCTATGAGTAAGTTAAGAAAGCTTTGGCTAAAAATCACAAGATCATAGATATCATGGTGTCTAGTTGGAAAATGATGGAATTTTAAGGTATAATGGCAAGATTTATATGCATAATAAGGAAAATTTGAGTAATATTAAACTAAAAAAATTGCACAATGCACCTTAGTCAAGACATTTAAGAGTGACTAAGCTAGTATTAGAGTTAAAACCTCTATATTGTTATAAAGTAATTAAGAAAGATGAATCTAGTTTCATTTCTAGATGCTTGGAGTGTCAGTGAGTCAAGGCTAAACACTTGCATCTAGCTAGGTTATTATACCCACATTTTTTACCTAAATGGAAATGGAAAGTGATTAGCAAAGATTTTGTCCAAGGTTTGCCTATGTCTAAGAATCATCATGATATGATCTTGGTAGTTGTGGACAAACTAACCAAGGTAGCTATTTTTATTCTTGGTAATATAACTGATGACACACTTATGCTTTCTAAAACATTTGTAAAGGAAATTTACATATTACATGGGTTTACTAAAAAAAATATCTTAGATAGGGACCCTAAGATTAATTCTAGATTTTGGCAAACAAATTCAACATTGGGAACTCAACTGAATTTTAGTACAGCTTACCATATATAAATGAATGGGCAAACATAAAGGATAAATCAAAGCTTGGAATATTTTTTGAGAATGTATTTTATGGACTGACAATATAATTATGAGGAATACCTACCTTTGGTTGAGTTTTCTTACAACAAGTCATACTAGCCAGTTATTAAAATGGTTCCTTTTGAGGCATTATATGGTAGGGTATGTAAAACACCAATTAATTGGTATAAGCTAGAAGATAGGGTGGTTTTTGGACCATACATGCTTGTTTAAATAAAAGAGTAAGTAAAATCAGTAAGGTAGATACTAGGTTGAAACCAATAATAAACATAAAATCTATGTTGATCTAAAAAAACAAGGTAGTTTTTAATTTGGGACAAAGTTTTTCTATGGGTTAAACCCCAAAAGAGTATAATAAAGTTTGAAAATCAGAAAATCTATCAACTAGATATGTGGGACCTTTTGAGGTCCTATAAGTAATCAATCCTATAGCTTATAGGCTTACATTACCACCAACTCTAGCATAAATTCATAATGTTTCATATATTAAAAAGTATATTGCTAATACTACCCATGTTTTGGATTAAAATACATTATAGGTTCAGGATCAAGGGGTGGTCAAAATAGAACCAATCAAAATAATTGACACTTGCAAGCTTAGCTTGCATAATAGAGAAGCATCATAGTGCAAGGTCCAATGGGACCAATATTTTGAGAATAGTGCAATAGAAGAATACCATGAATATTTTTTGAGGCTATTTCCTCATCTGTTTATTTGATTTTCTACAGGTTATCATTTGTTTTCTACTAAAAAATTATTTTATTATACTGAACTTAATTATATTTCAAAACTTTTGTTTGAAATAAGTGTCATCGAAATGATGACTAGTTTTAAGAGGGGAAGGATGTTATATCCAATTTTTCCTTATGGATTTTTTAAACATTTATTAGAGGATTGTGTTTTGATTATTAGTAGATCTATTGTTTACTCAGAGCTAGATTAATTTATATTGTTTGGTTAAGAGATAAATATTTCTTTTGATGAGCTGTTACATTAGGTTTATGATCATGATTGTTACATTTTTTTTACATTCAACAATTGTTATGGTTACATGCTAGTTTTTATCATGATATGGACTAACTATAGGTTTTTTTGATGATTTAGATGCAAGATATTTACAACCTTATTAATAGTGTGGAGGGAGAGTATCATTAGAGAGGGGGGAGTAGATGGTTTCATTAGGGATAAAGAGAAGATACAAGGAACCTCCACACACCATAGTAGGACTGAATGATGCTTGCTTCATATTGTTAACTACATGGTTTATTGATAAAATTAAATGAATTCAATAATATTTGATTTTTATTGCTATTTTTAGTGATGTATGTTTACATTCATCTTGGTGATATTATTTTGTGTGATATCTTTTACGTAGGTTGTAGTGCATTAAATCTATTACTAGACATTTTACCTTGTTAAATGGACTAATCTTGCTGGGTTATAATTGCACTAAAAACTATCTTTAAGATTAAGATATGTTATCTAAGAGACTTATTTACACATGCTAGAATATGTAGGATATGATGTGTTAAATGGTTTTGAATGCATAGTTTATTTATGTTTCAATATATTTATGACTCACCCCTTGGGGGTATTGTTAGTAAAAAGAAGTACTAGGGGAAAATAACCCTTCCCCCCCTCCCCTCCTCTCCTCTCGCTGCACCCCTCCCAAAGGTAATTATTTATTCTTAAATTCAAAACTTTATATTGAATAGGTTTATGGATTCAAATAAAGCTATTATTTTTAAAAATTTTGAGACATTTTATTAATGATGTGTTTTGACAAAAGTTGGGAGATTCAAGTTAGGGATTTCCTATGATGAATAGGATAACATAAAATAGATTAGGTTTTTGGATTATCATGATGTTAAGGTTGAATATACTTTGAGCATGGATAGCTTGGATATTGAGATCACATATAGAAGAGAAAGGAACTATGAGTGGAAATGAAGGAGTGGAGTTGTATATTTATGAAATATTTTTACATGAGGTTGAGGGGTCGAGATAAGGGGAGTTAGTTGGAGACCATGTCAAGCATGCAGAGAATGGTGAAAATAATAAGTAGGGAAAAATGATCAGGAAGAAGAGGGAGAGATTTTTATCATTAAATAAGGAAGTAAATAGGAAAAAGGAATCTCAAATACTAAATATTAGAGGAACTAAATGACAGGACTTACATTCAAACTTGAATGAGAAAAGGCATATATATAACTAGGTAGGCCAAATATTGATAATATTAAAAAAATGCTTGGTGTTTTTTTTCTCTTAATTTAGAGATGATTTTTCATGGTAATACAAGCTTAAATATATTTGATTTGGCTTAAAGAAAATAAAATGTTCAAATTTGGAATGTATGTAACCTCAAATTGATGATAAAATAGGGCTCCATCCCTATTGACCTAGGATGGAATGTAGTGTTGGAAAGTTATCATGATGATGTCATGGTGGTGTAATGGAGATTCTATGGTGAGTAGATGAAGTGCCTTGATAGTCTATGTGACAATGACAAAGTGTGCAAAGTGCTTATTCTTGTATGCTTGAAGGTGGCTTGGTTGATCTTTAGAGTTTGATTGGTTAGAGATGTTCAAGGTTGAGTATGGTGATTAGAGAATGATAAAGAGGTCCCTAAGATGTTATATATGCTTTGAGAGATTATATTCATGAGTGGAATTCATCTGGTAGTTCATTGTTCTCATCTAGATAATTTGGGTCTAGTAGCAGAAACTCTGAGTAGGAAGTTTGATGACATCACCATTGCCATGTGGGAATGATTCAAGGGGAGATGGTCATATGGTTGTGATCACTATAGTCCCTGGTTATTTTTTGCTAAATATCAATTCATGCATTGAATTATGGTTAATTATATGAGGGTGAAAAGTTATATTTTCACATAGTTTCATTATTTTCCCATACTTAGCCAAATTTGCAAAGTGGCAAGAAAGAACTGAGTAAGCAAGTTGATGAGGTTAGAGATCACACATGTGGATGATTCAAGAGAAGGTGATAATATGGGTTTGTTCATTTTTAGATCTAGTTTATTTTAAATAATTTATAGATCATGTAATGTAGTACATCAGAAGATATGCATATGCAAAGTTAGGCTCATAAGCAGATTAACTGTGTTTTCCCATAGCCAATTTCGCATTATGGTAGAAAGATACAAGTTAGAATTTTGATGGTGTTATATATTGCACGTGTGAAGGTGTTAAGATAAAATTATCATATGGGTTTGTTTAGTTTTGAGCATAGATCATTTGTGCTAAATTTGAGTTCATGCACTGAAGCACAACAAAAGTTATGATTTCTCAAAGTTGGCCTCTCAGGAAGATTTGGACATAGTTAGCTCTCTGATAGAAGTTTTTAAGAAGGAACTTTAATGGAATTATATATCACATGTGTATTATTTCCAAGAGATATTTATTATATGGTTAGATTCTCCTATGTGAGGAGATCATCTAGTCCAAATTTGAGATCATACGTGTAAACATAAAAGAAGTTATTGAGGTGAAAAAATGGCTACTCATGCATATTGAAAGGGTCCCCATAGTCATTTTTGAAAGTATTAAAGCTTGATCAAGATCAATGGTGTGAATTGATTCTAAATATTCAGGAGGTAGAAAGATGAAGATAGGTGCATGATATTTAATGACTGAGTAAAGGTACAAGATAATAATCTAATGATAAGTAAACATTCATATAGATGATCGAATGGTGATCATTGATCGCTAATGATCTACTTGATTTGAAAAGATAAAAAAAGCACATTGAGTCAAATTTCCCATATTGCATGAGATGTGGTCAAAGTGACAGGTTTAATAATTGAGCTTTTGTGCCTATGTGTTAAATATTGATCAAGATTGATGGTGCAAGATTGATCCTAAGCTGAGAATCCATGAGATTAGAGCATTATGTTCAAAGTTTAACGATGACCATTTGTATTTGAATATTTGAAATTACAAAGGTTAGACCAATGTCTAGTTTTTAGACCATAGCTTTTGATATAAGTCAAATTTGCTATTGTAGTATAAAGCAAAGTGGTAGAAGACTCTGAGGTACATCTGGTTATATGGATTTTAAGATATGAAATCATGTACAAAAAAATATATTAAGCTCTAAAGTTTTCTATGTTTTCATATATATTTTGTGAATGACCCAAGAAGGATATTGAAGTTTATGTAGTTGATGTTTCATGCTGAATTAGATATTGGGGAGTGTTGCATACTCCATGAGGTTGATCTATGTGATTTTTGGAGGTGTCATAAATCTATCTTAAGTATGAATAATGCTTAAGAAGTTGACTGTATATTCGTTAATAGAATTCCTATATATAAGGTCTTTGTTTGAGTTGTTTGAGCATACACAGATGTGAGCTAAAGTGACTATGATCATTTGAAGATGTCCCAAGGGATATAAGTAGTGGACCTATGTATTTGTAAATTGTCCTATGTTCTTAATTTACTCAGAGATGTATTAGAAATGTGAATGGGTCTCCATAGGACCTAAAAGTGACTTATGCCTATTTTGAAAAGGGGACTGTGCTTAAGTGTGAGACATATGAGATGCCTTAAGGGGACTGTGCTTAAGTGTGACCCATATGAGATGCATTAAGGGTGAAGGCATGTTTTGTGACTGAAAAATAAATATTTTGATCTTGATTAATTCATGATTGCTCTATATATAGTGGAACCAAATGTGTTGGGTTCTATATTGAGTTAGCAAGAGATTGAGGAGATTTTTTTAGAAGTCTTATGTGTTTGGTTTGTGAAATGAAAGATAGGTAGTGTGCTTGTTGGTGGAGTTAATGAATAGAACAATTGGTTGACTATATGCATGACCTGTAGGTCATGTTTCTTATGTCAAAATAGTGCTCTTGAAATTTGAGGATATGTGAAGAGACTTGAGTGTGCATATGAAGACTATTTGAGAGAGAGAGAGAGTTTGTGCAGAGGTCAAATAATCAAGACGTCCATTATCAAGTGTTGAAGGCATCATATCTAAGGTGGAATTATTCTTTCCAAGGATGGTCTACAAGAATTGAAATTCTTTAGGTGTAGTTTCTCCTTTTGAAATAGGGTTTCACTAAAGACCTTTGATCAGAAGGACTTGATCAAGGTTGTAGGTCAGAAGAACTTAGCCAAAGGTTCTTGATCAGAAGGACTTGATTAATATCTTATTTGTGATCATCTTATAGGATAGTAGTCCATGTGTTTGTAGTCTTGAGAGTGGGTTTTATTCCCCAAGAAGGTTTCCCACATAGACCTTGTGTTGTGTATGTGATCTTGCATTATGTTTATAGTTCACTACTATGAATGATATATATGCTTCATAAATTATTGTGTTTAATGATTAAGTATTTACTAGGGTTTGAAAATTAAATTGGAATATTTTTCATCACTGATTTATCCCCACTCTTAGTGGATTATACCTCTAATAATTGGTATTAGAGCTAGGTCCTTTGGTAAAATCTTGATATCTTAAAGGTGATCTAAGGTATAATGGCTAGTCAGAATGTGCAAGGTGGTTTCTCTACTAAGAAATCACCGATGTTCAATGGATCAAATTATGCTTTTTGGAGTACCAGGATGAAGACATACATTATGTCCCTAGGGTTTGATATATGGAAATCTATTTTGGATGGTTATTTTGCTCTTTTTATTCCTCCATCTAGTGTTACAGACAAGAAGCTATTTTAGAATAACTCTAAGGCAATGAATGCTATCACTTATGGTCTTAAAAAAATTGAGTTCACCAAAGTAATTAATTGCATATCTACCAAGGAAATATGGGATAAATTGAAGACTATTTTTAAGGAGATTCAAAGGTTAAGCTTGCTAAATTGTAGACTTGTAGAAGGCAATTTGAAATTCTTAAGATGAATGGAAAAGATACTATGGCATACTTTTTGTAGAAAGTTGATGAGGTTGTGAACATCATCAGAGTTCTTAGAGAGAATCTTGAAGAAACTAATATTATTCAAAAGGTATTAAGGTCTCTATCCCCCAAGTTTGATCTAAAAGTATTTGATATAGAAGAGAGTCATGATATTACTTAGTTGAAGATGGATCAATTGCATGGCACCCTTACTACCTATGAGATGAGGAAGAATTATGATATACCACCAAAGAAGGAAGCAACTTTCAAGACTAAAATGAAGAAAAATAAGAAGTTCCAAGGAAAGAAACTCAAGGAGGATGACATTATTGATATGGATGATGATGAAATAATTTTTTTGATTTAAAGGAAATTGAGAATAAGTTTAGGCAAGTATAAAGGTAAGCTACCCCTCAAATGCTTCAACTATGGTAAGATAAGATATGTTGATAATAATTACCCCAATTAGTATAAGAAGGATGATGATGAAGAGCATGATCAAGGTCATGATGATGGAAATAGATCTTTCAAGTATAATAAAAACAAGAATGTTCAAAAGGTTTTATAACAAGAAGTACTTCAAGGAAAAGAAGAGTCTCTACACCAAAGAAGATTGTAGCTCATCAAATGAGAGTAAAGACAATGACTCAGAATATGATCACGAAGATCATGGTTCTACTAAGATGAAGCTCTATTCATGGCTGAGGAAGGAAGTTTCTCACATCAGAAGGTGTCTACTTAGAGTGATTTAGATGATGATGAAGATGAGGTGGACTATGAGATTGTATTGGCTAATGCTCATGAAGAACTGAAGATTGAGAAGAAGATCAATAAGAAGATGAAATCTAATCTCAATGAATTTGAGGATAAATTCAATGTGTTTGAGGCAAGAATGGATGAAGATGACAAGGAACATGAAGATATGGTCAAACATCTCAAGTGTTAATTGGAAGTCCTATCTACTATCCTAAAATCTAAAGAAGATGAATGTACAAGTTATGTTATTATTAATGAGTCATTAAAATCTAAGTTAAAGAAGGTATCTAGTAAATTAATGTCATTTGTGAGATTTTAAAATAGCTCAAGTGATCTAGATAACATTCTGAATGATCAAAAGCTTTCAAGTGATAAGACTAGTCTTAGATATAAAGAAGAATTAGAGACTACAACTCAAGACAAGATGAAGAATAATGTGAATAAGGTGGATCAACCTTTGAAGATAAATCATCAGATAAGGAATAAAGGTGATGGGAGAATAAAGAAAAATAAAATCACATAGCCAAATGCCATGAGGTATGCCATGAATCTATGTTGTCTCCATGTATTGATAATCCAAGCATAGAAGAAAATGAGAACATTGTAGTAGTTGAGGAAGTTATTTCTCTAAAGCCAAAGAATAAGAAGAAGAACTATTTAAGTATCATCTAAGTAAGGAGGAAGAGGAATATGAGGATTTGTATTTGTTTTAGAGTATTGAGGTATAGAGGGTGTCTCTATCTTTTCTTCTTAAGAGACTCCTTTCAAGTGGAGAAGCAAGTATTGCTATGGTGTTTTTCAGTTGCAACAGTCTATAGGGTCAGATTGAAGGTTTTGCAAAGATAGATTTGTGATTTACCAAGGTAATATTTTTACATAAAAAGGTCCATTGAACTTATTATATCATGATTTGGGTGGTTTTTTGATATGAAGGAATGTTGAAGTCAATTTGGAGATTTTTGTTAGCTCTTGGGTTTCTCAGTTTGTGCTTAAGAGCTTGTAGGCCCTAAAATGGGTTATAGGAAGTCAAGGTTCCCAATGGTGTGGAAGCTCAAATCTTGGTCCATAATTATGTAATGGTTTTATCTAGGTGTACAAGAAGTTTTAGAGGTGGACATTGATTGGAAGGTGTTGTGCTGACTTTGTTTGTTTTAAGATTCTTGGGATTTAGGCTCTATTACAAAAGTCATCTACCTTATGAGTTAAGGTCTAAGGCTTATTAATTTTTTGAATGAGCCAAATGGGTGGTCAAATCAAGATTTATAGAGACTTTAAGGTTTGTGGTTCTCAAGTTATTCTTATTTATGTTAAAATAGAGGGTTAATTGACTAGTAGGTTTGTAAATGAAGTATATTACAAAGAATGAGATCATTGTTGAAAATTGGTGTGCTTAAGGGGGCATATGAGAGTGAACTAGATATGAATTTTTAGGTCTTGAAGTTATGTCTGCTGAAAGTTGTGGACTTTAAAAGTTCTAGGTAGGGCTACAAGAGGACTGGAGTGGCCTAGTGAGAAGAAGATTGTTTTTTTTTTAGTTTCTCCAAAAAAGCAAAGCATGAATGTATTAAAGGTGATTTATAAAATTGGTTTATAACATGTTTCCTGATTGTTGAATGGTATGATGCTCTATTTATGGTAATGGTAGTGTCTTAAGAAAGAAGGATGTTAAGGCTGTGTGGTGGTCCTTTATGGTGTGTGGAGATCTGAAAATGCTCAAGTGGTGCATTTTCTCAAAAATCTTAGGGGGAGTCCCTCTCAAATGTCTCTTGTATTTTAAAGTCCTTAGGATCAAATTTTTCCCACTTTATCAATGTGTCAAAAGGGAAGAAAGTTCCTATTGGGGAGAAATTTCTTGTTTGTAGGAGTGTTTTAAAGATTGTGGGAGTGTTTGAAGATAGAGAAGGTGAGCTATATATTGCTATATTGATGGGCATTGATATCAATGACAAAGGGGGAGATTGTTGGAGAGTTATCATGATGATGTCATATTGGTGTCATGGAGATGCTCTGGTGAGTGGATGAAGTGCCTTGGTAGTCTATGTGATAATGACAAAGTGTGCAATGTGCTTGTTCTTGTATGCTTGAAGGTGGCTTGGTTGATCTTCAGAGTTTGATTGGTTAGATATATTTAGGTTTTAGCATGGTGATTGGAGTATGATAAAGAGGTCCCTATGTTATTATCTATGATTTGAGAGCTTGTATATATAAGTGGACTTCATTTGGTAGTTCATTTTTCTCATCTAGACACTTTGGGTCTAGTAGCATAAAATATGAGTAGGTAGTTTGATGGTATCACTATTACCACAAGGGAAAGAGTCAAGGGGATATAGTCATATGGTTATGATCACTATAGTCCTTAGTTTTATTTCACCAAATATCAATCCATGTATCAAAGTACGATTAAAGATATGAGGGTGTAAATTTGGCTTCTCAAATAGTTTTCATTATTTTTCCATAATTAGCCAAATTTGCAAAGTGGCTAGAAAGATCTAAGTAAGCATGTTGATGAGGTCAGAGCTTACACGTGAGGATGATTTAGGAGAAGGTGATAATATGGGTTTATTTAGTTATAGAACTAAAT